>CM033643.1:55160948-55273341 GCA_019512145.1 Engystomops pustulosus | reverse complement strand
AAGTGGGAAAATTTAGTAGGGGTTGGATTTCAATTAGGCACAGTCTGCCATTTGTCCTTTTTTATTTTACGTTTATTTTGTTTAATAACTCAGTGTCATCTCATCTGGCATATTAGTGTGCTTTCATACTTGGCTAGAAAATAGCCATAGGAGAATCCAAACGGCTTACTTGCGCCTACAGTAGCGTTATATATTTGATTTCTGGTTGATCTGCTGGTGGCTGTACTTGCTGCAGTGCATCTACTAGCCAATTGTGAGCAATTTGTAGTGAGACTTGCGACCGCTGTGTTTTGCGCTTAGTGACGCACATATCCATTGCAAAGACCGAAGTGGGAAAATTTAGTAGGGGTTGGATTTCAATTAGGCACAGTCTGCCATTTGTCCTTTTTTATTTTACGTTTATTTTGTTTAATAACTCAGTGTCATCTCATCTGGCATAGTAGTGTGCTTTCATACTTGGCTAGAAAATAGCCATAGCAATAGGATAGCATTGTTTGGTTTTAAAAACTCAAAAACACAAAAAAAAGTTGGAAGAGGCAGTGGTGGGGCCAGACGGAGAGGCAGGGCCAGAGCTGGTGCATCAGCGCCAAATGTGTCAACTAGTGAAGCTCCCGTGGCGAGGGCTCCTGCGGCGAGGGCTAGATTTTCAGAAGTCTGGAGGTTCTTTAAGGAAACACCGGATGACCGACGGACTGTGGTGTGCAACATTTGCCAAACCAGGATCAGCAGGGGTTCCACCACTAATAGCTTAACTACCAACAGTTTGCGCAGGCATATGAATGCTAAACACCCCACTCAGTGGCAACAAGCCCGTTCACCTCCGGCCGTGCACACCACTGCTCCTTCCCCTGTGTCAGCTGATAGTCAGCCCCCTGCCCAGGACCTTGCCACAAAAACCCCATCGTCGCCTCCACGATCCTCCACAGTATCCACCAGCGTTCAGCTCTCCATACCCCAGACGCTGGAGCGGAAACGCAAATATAGTGCAACCCACCCGCACGCCCAAGCCCTTAATGTCCACATCTCCAGATTGCTTAGCCTGGAGATGCTGCCCTATAGGCTAGTAGAGACCGAGGCCTTTCGCAACCTCATGGCGGCGGCCGCCCCTCGGTATTCGGTCCCCAGCCGCCACTACTTTTCCCGATGTGCCGTCCCAGCCCTGCACCAGCACGTGTCAGACAACATCATCCGTGCCCTGACCAACGCCGTTTCTGACAAGGTCCACCTGACCACGGACACGTGGACGAGTGCTGCCGGGCAGGGCCACTATATATCGCTGACGGCACATTGGGTTAACTTGGTGGAGGCTGTACTTTATGCATTTAATTTTTCTGGAGGGCCACCTACCCGGTCCTCTGTTTGAAACAATTTTTGTGAGTGCCACATACAGGCACTCAATCTATTCCATTTTTCTGGAGGGCCACCTACCTGCTCCTCTGGTTTGAAAACTTTTTGGGACTGCCACATACAGGCACTCAATCTATTCCATTTTTCTGGAGGGCCACCTACCTGCTCCTCTGGTTTGAAAACTTTTTGGGACTGCCACATACAGGCACTCAATCTATTCCATTTTTCTGGAGGGCCACCTACCTGCTCCTCTGGTTTGAAAACTTTTTGGGACTGCCACATACAGGCACTCAATCTATTCCATTTTTCTGGAGGGCCACCTACCTGCTCCTCTGGTTTGAAAACTTTTTTGGACTGCCACATACAGGCACTATCCAAATTAAATTGTCTCCATAGCAGCCTCCACACGTTGTCTCCATTGCTACCTCCAAAAGTCGTCCATATTGCTGCCTCCATACATCGTCCCCTTATCAAACGAGGTGTGTCAGGCAGAAATTTGGGTTGTTTTCATGGATTCCACATCAAAGTTGTTAACTTTGTCGCCACCCTGCTGTGTTATCCACAAAATATACTGGCAAACTTTTATGATTAACCGATATTATTTCAGCGCTTCTTGCGCATCTGTTTACATTACCCTCACCCGCCATATCCCAAACTTATAAGAACGCTACTACACTTGATCTTATACAAAAGGTTCTTAGAAGTGCTGTTTGGGGAGTAGCCTAGAGACAGGGGCTTGGATTGGCGAAAGCTCGCCTGGCAGCGGAGCGCCAGCTCCATGCCAAGATCCAACTAACATAGTTTTAACTGCATGGATTCCACATCAAAGTTGTTAACTTTGTCGCCACCCTGCTGTGTTATCCACAAAATATACTGGCAAACTTTTATCATTTACCGATATTATTTCAGCGCTTCTTGCGCATCTGTTTACATTCCCCTCACCCGGCATATCCTAAACTTATAAGAACGCTACTACACTTGATCTTATACAAAAGGTTCTTAGAAGTGCTGTTTGGGGAGTAGCCTAGAGACAGGGGCTTGGATTGGCGAAAGCTCGCCTGGCAGCGGAGCGCCAGCTCCATGCCAAGATCCAACTAACATAGTTTTAACTGCAGCACCTTTAATCTACTACTAGTTCACTGCCTCCATACATGGTCCCCTTATCAAACGAGCTGTGTCAGGCAGAATTTTGGCCCCCTTGCTCCTCATCCTCTTCTAACTGTAAAGGTGAGTATCTTGAGCCCTTTGATTTATTTTCCTGTTGACTCTCCTGACCCGGACCACGTCCCACCCCTCTGGTCTTTCCTGGGGGGGATTTCCAGAGTTTCTCAATTTTACTTTGAGATTCTAGTTTCCCTTTTTGGGGAGATGTCCCCAGGGATTTCCTGGTGCCTGTTTTGGGCCCCATCACATTCCTGACCACACAGACGTACAATACTTTGCGGGCCAGGGGTTATTTGATTGTATTAAAGCGTATGCGCCTCCCCTCAGGTTAAGGGGAACGCAGCTATAATGTCCAAGCAAATCCAAATAGACAGGGTGATAGAGTCAAATACACAACTGATCAATTATAGCTGTAGGATCTTCTTATGCATTGTCCATATTTTCCCTTTGGGATCAACAATGACGATTTTGGCAATATTTACAGCATCTTATAGAATAAATAAAATGGTATAACGATCTCTTCAAAAATAGCATTTTGACCTGGGAACGCGCCAGGCCAAAAGGCAAATCACCGCGTGCCCTTCCAATAGACAGTTAGGTAAATGGCTGTGGCACCAACTTAAGTTCAACTTTTCAGACTTCACTATGCCACTGAATGCTCATAACACAGTCTACAGAGTCTACACAAGGAATTCATGGAGCAGTCTCACCCAAGGCAATCCTCGTCCCTCGGTCACTCCTCCGAGTCGGCTCCTTCCTCCTGCGATGCTTGGCAGGCGCGCCTCCCTGGACTCCTTATACTGTGTCTTCAGCTGGAGTTGAATCCCTTGTTCAGGATCACCAAACGTGGCGTCAGCCCCTGCCAGGCCCCATTCGTTCTTCCTCTCCGTCGTCCACGTAGTCTCGGGGCCACTCCACGCTGCTCAGCCGCAACCCCTCAATCGAGCAGGATCCTTCCGGAGTTGTACCGGACAATGGTGGCGTAACCGCTTAGGAAGAAGCTCACCCCCACCTCACTATGTTTTTTTCCAGGAGCTTCCAGCTGGCATCCGGGACGGGGACCTCCGTTTTGGCGGTGCTAAGCATGCATCCCGCCAGGCTTAGTAGCGGGAAGCCCGAGCATCAGAGGGAGCGCCGGCAGGCCGCATACCTCAGGGGTTTAGGCGTGGGGATTGCACGGCTTGTCCGTCCGACGGCTACGTCATGCCGTCACGTCCTGCCGCTCTGCTCCTCCTCCTCAACTTGTATATTACTAAGCTGGGGGGCTGTATATGGGATACAGTATATTACTAAGCTGGGGGGCTGTATATGGGATACAGTATATTACTGAGCGGGGGAACTGTATATGAGATACTGTATATTACTAAGCTGGGGGTCTGTATATTAGGGGATGCTATATATTTACATTAATCAGGGTAGCACTGAATATAAAATCACATGTAACATAATAACAGGGTGGTACAGGCAAAACTTTATGACAACCTCCCAAATCAAAACGCAAGTGAGGCTCCCTGCACAAAAACTTGCACATGAACAAATGCATTTTTATGGGTTCATACACAAGGCTGTGGTTTCAATTGCCCCATGTGTGAGTAGACTGCCCTATCGCCAAAGCTCAGTGTATGTCCTATTCAAGCCCATGTTTGCGGCCCAGTCTATTCTAGTGACATAGTCTTGTGCGTGGACCTCACATTCTGATGACACACAAGCACCAAACAATGGACCGTGGATCTTTTGCTTGTGGTCCAATACAATGAGTGTCATATACAGTACTTTCCATAAAGGGAACCTGTCATCAGGAAGGTCAGTTTTACATACAACATATCCACCACTGCTGGACCTGGATAATGTTAAAGAAACAATTAAAAAGCAGTGGAATTATTCAGATACACAATTAAGGCATTTTTAATCAACTAACCTGAGGCTATTGGAACCTGTTATCAAATAAAAATGACCTTCCTGATGTCAGGTTCCCTTTAAGCCCAACATTTGAAACTAACGGTTTCTGCCAAGTGGACTTCAGTTTTAGGGAATCATATTAGATAAGAATGGAGCAATGATTTTTCCAATACAGGCATCAAAATGAGGTTAGCAGTGTCAGTGTCAGCAGGGTCAGCATGAAGTACAGAATTCGTATTTCTACCTATTTCGATAATAATTTGGGAATTTCAAATCTAACATGGAAATAACAAATAAGCACTTCAATGGAATGCAAATTCTCAATTCTTTCCCATTCTTTGCTTTAGTATACAGATATTGGGATTAAACTACCTATAACTTATACTCCCTTAAGGAATGTTCATTATATGTTCTTTCCATTCTTTTTGTTTTGGTCCTTTTTGTATAGCTCTACTCATCTACCCATTTATAATAGTGTATCTTTCCCGTTTTACTGAAACCAGTCAGATTAATGCTTTATGTGGTATTAATAGACCTTCCTCATAAGACTGATTGCCTCAAGACATGTTTCACAGCTTCCAGTTCTCGAATCACAGTAGACATATGGGGGCTTGATGCTAACATAGGATCATTGTTATATCACTGAGTGATATGCTGTGACTTTGCTCTGCAGGGAATGACCTGAATAAGAGCATATTAGTTAATGAATGAAGCAACTGGGCAGTGCATATAGAGCCAAAGTAACCAGCTATGGAAGTTACAGATCAGAGGCACTGTTAAACACCCTCAGTGTTCATAATGTACATTGCAGGCATCATCGTTGGGGTCACTAATCTGCTGCAGATTTTTATTTTGCAGCAGATTAGCCTTTTATTTTCTCTTTAACTTAATTTTTATTTGTTTTTTTTTCAAGGAAAAATGCCACAGAGATAAAGGGAGTAATGCATTAGCAGATCCAAAGTGACCCACAAAGGTGTCTACACTCGCAGCTCGAAGGGGCTCCAATACAATGAATAACACTGAAATAACATTAACCAATACCAATCTGAAAAATAGTGGAATCTTATTCACAACATAATATGTACATGAAATACACAAGACAAGGGAAGATACAATAGGTTAGAAAGTGTAGGTTGGGACCCTTTGTCTTCCACATTGGGTAGGGGATGGACATCTGGCCTCGGCAACTCTATATGAATGCAACATTGGACCAGTACAGATGCTAAGGAGCCCAAACAAGATCAAATTTATAAACTCTACTTTGCAAAAGAGCCGTTTCATATGGTGTTCCATATTTCTATGGTGTTCCATAGTGAAGACCTCCTTCATTCTATTGCAGAGGTCAGCACGGGAAGGAGGCTCTGTTTGTTTCTATTTAGCAGAGATCATGTATTTTGACACAGTTAAACTGTGTAATAAGAGTTTTGAGCTGTGTCTCTCCACACCTGGTTGAAATTAAGTAGATGTGGGCCAGGCTCTATGGGTATCGATTGGAACAGTACATCCGCAAAAAGTTATTCAACAATTCGCCAAAAGGAACAATGGAGAAACAAGTCCATAATATGTGTGGCATATTAGCCACCCATCCTCCGACTCTTATCTCCAACAGTTATGTGGAGATTTTGGGTATATCAGGAGTGTGGTACCAAAGAAGTAAAAGTTTATGTTGATTCTCTTTATATTTAACACATTGGAAATGTTTAACTGCCCTTTCCCATATAGAGCGCCATATAGAAAGACTCAGAGGTCTGCCTAGGAAGGTTTCCCACTTCATCATGTAATTGTAGCGGGAAAGTGGGTCAACCAGAATCCTAAAAATTGTAGATATAAGACCATCTTTTTTTAAGTACCCTCTTTGCACAATCTCTCAAAATTGGTACTTTTGGAAACTACTGGGGTGCCATAGATGGAGAAGAGAAATGACTTGACCTGCAGAAGATTAAAGAGAAAAGGGGGGGGGAGACAGAACCTATCCTGCAAGTGTGAAAATTCCAGTAGTTCCCTAGATCTATAATATTCTAGATTTGCAAAACGAAATAAGCCATTATCATGCCATGGCTTAGACATCTGCCCCATAAGACCAGAGGGTAGTCCCAGACTCGGTGAGTATTCAGACTGCAATGGGAAGCGAAAGACATAGTACTTTATAACTTTAGTATGTATTATAGGGCCCAATCATTGGGAGAGCAGGGGGTAGGATTGGGGCACTCCACGGGTTCTAATGCGTAGAAAGTGGACAACACCGGGATTCTACACAAATGTGTCACCCAATAAGGCTTCAAAAAGTCTGACACTGCTAACCGTCCTCTTTCCTCTGATCTCAAAACACAGGGAATGGGCATGGGGCAATTTAATAGTTTGTTTTATGTTTGTAGTCTGCAATAATACTATAGTTTGAGCATTCAAGCCGGTCCTTACCTGGCTTTGGGATAAGAGTGATCATAGAGCTGGACATAGTGGGACAGATTTACTTACCCGGTCCATTCGCAATCCAGCGCCGCATTCTCTGCGGTGGATTCGGGTCTGGCCGGGATTCATTAAGGTAGTTCCTCCACCGTCCACCAGGTGGCGCTGCTGCGCTGAAGTTCCCCGGAACGCAATGGAGTTTACCGAGCCGGGCTGAGTGAAGGTATGTGCAAGCTCCACAAAACTTTTTTTTTTTTAAATGCGGCGTTTTTTCCGAATCCGTCGGGTTTTCGTTCAGCCACGCCCCCCCCCCCCGATTTCCGTTGCGTGCATGCCAGCACCGATGCGCCACAATCCGATCGCATGCTCCAAAATCCCGGGGCAATTCAGGGGAAATCAGCGAAAATCGGAAATATTCGGGTAACACGTCCGGAAAACATTATGTTGAATGGGTTTCCTATCTTGAAACCTGTTATATAAGTGAATCAGGTATGTGTCAAGAAAGGTCTGGTATGTCTAATAATAGAGATACATCAGGCCATCCACTCCTGGGGTCCAGAGGGGAGATCTTTTAAAGTGTCAAAAAGCTGCTTTGCACTAATTGGCACCTTAAAGGGACTTATCCAGTTGGACATTTCTGCGCACTGGCTCAAGGGGAAGGAAAGAGGGTAAGTTAAATAATGCTTGCTAAAAAACTTTGAGATTTCCCTAGGGTTTTGAGTATGAGAACAATCTGGCCTGTAAGGTGCCTGAGCAGTAGTCTTCACTGAGTCCTCTCACAATTGACAGGACAACAATGTATGGGCTTGGTTGTAATATTTTTGTCTTGAATAAAGTAGAAGATCTTCTGTGCAGAGAATCATGTTTTTTCAGTTTTGCTCTAAGTTCAATGACTCTTTAGGAGCCTCTGAGATTGGCAATCTACGAGTGATGACTCTATTTTAGTTAATTCTGACTTCAATAGCATCTTTTGTTATGTTCTATGCTTTTTAACCCCTTAACGACCTGGCCCTTTTTTGTTTTTTCATTTCCATTTTTCACTTCACTTCAAAAATCTATAACTTTTTTATTTTTACACGTAAAGAGCTCTGTGAGGGATTGTTTTCTTTTCTGTGTAACAAATTGCACTTCATAGTGACAGTTTTTATTATTATTTATTATATGCAATGCACTGGGAAGCAGGAAAAAATTCCAAATGCAGGGAAAATGGTGACAAATAGCATTTGCACCGTTTTCTTGTGGGCTTGGATTTATGGCTTTCACTATGCACCCCAAATGACAAATTTGTATAGTATAGCGTTTTCATACATTTGCAAAAATGAAAGCCTCTTGTACAAACATTTTTTTTTGGGGGAGGGGGGATTTTGCCATTTTCTGGTGCTGATAACTTTTTTATACTTTAGTGTACAGAGCTGTGGGTGGTATTATTTTTGAGAATTTTGATTATGTTTTCAATGCTACCATTTTTAGGACTATATAACATTTTAATCACTTTTTATAGATTTTTTTATATTTTTCAAAATGGCAGAAATGTGCCATTTTCTACTAGTTTTCTGTTACGCTTTAAAACACAGTGAAAAGGCGTTATTAATAAAGATGAGCGAGCACTAAAATGCTCGGGTGCTCGTTATTCTAGACAAACTTTTCCCGATACTCGAATGCTCGTCTCGAATAACGAACCCCATTGAAGTCAATGGGAGACTTGAGCATTTTTCAAGGGTACCAAGGGTCTTCACAGGGAAGCTTGGCCAAACACTTGGAAACCTCAGAAAAGGATGGAAACACCACGGAAATGGACAGGAAGAGAAATGACTTGACCTGCAGAAGATTAAAGAGAAAAGGGGGGGAAAGACAGAACCTATCCTGCAAGTGTAAAAATTCCAGTAGTTCCCTAGATCTATAATATTCTAGATTTGAAAAACGAAATAAGCCATTATCATGCCATGGCTTAGACATCTGCCCCATAAGACCAGAGGGTAGTCCCAGACTCGGTGAGTATTTAGACTGCAATGGGAAGCGAAAGACATAGTACTTTATAACTTTAGTATGTATTATAGGGCCCAATCATTGGGAGAGCAGGGGGTAGGGGCTATGGCCCAGCATGAGGCTGGATTGGAGCACTCCACGGCTTATAATGCGTAGAAAGTGGACAACACCGGGATTCTACACAAATGTGTCACCCAATAAGGCTTCAAAAAGTCTGACACTGCTAACCCTCCTCTTTCCTCTGATCTCAAAACACAGGGAATGGGCATGGGGCAATTTAATAGTTTGTTTTATGTTTGTAGTCTGCAATAATACTATAGTTTGAGCATTCAAGCCGGTCCTTACCTGGCTTTGGGATAAGAGTGATCATAGAGCTTGACATAGTGGGGCAGATTTACTTACCTGGTCCATTCGCAATCCAGCGGCGCGTTCTCTGGTCTGGCCGGGATTCATTAAGGTAGTTCCTCCACCGTCCACCAGGTGGCGCTGCTGCGCTGAAGTTCCCTGGAACGCAATGGAGTTTACCGAGCCGGGCTGAGTGAAGGTATGTGCAAGCTCCACGACACATTTTTTTTTAAATGCGGCGGTTTTTCCGAATCCGGCCACGCCCCCGATTTCCGTCGCATGCATGCCAGCACCGATGCGCCACAATCCGATCGCGTGCTCCAAAATCCCGGGGCAATTCAGGCGAAATCAGCGAAAATCGGAAATGTTCGGGTAACACGTCGGGAAAACACGAATCGGGCCCTTAGTAAATGACCCCCATTATGTTGAATGGGTTTCCTATCTTGAAACCTGTTATATAAGTGAATCAGGAAAGGTCTGGTATGTCTAATAATAGAGATACATCAGGCCATCTGCTCCTGGGGTCCAGAAGGGAGATCTTTTAAAGTGTCAAAAAGCTGCTTTGCACTAATCGGCACCTTAAAGGGACTTATCCAGTTGGGCATTTCTGTGCACTGGCTCAAGGGGAAGGGAAGAGGGTAAGTTAAATAATGCTTGCTAAAAAACTTTGAGATTTCCCTAGGGTTTTGAGTATGAGAACAATCTGGCCTGTAAGGTGCCTGAGCAGTAGTCTTCACTGAGTCCTCTCGCAATTGACAGGACAACAATGTATGGGCTTGGTTGTAATTAGAGATGAGCGAGCACTAAAATGCTCGGGTGCTCGTTATTCGAGACGAACTTTTCCTGATGCTCGAGTGCTCGTCTCGAATAACGAGCCCCATTGAAGTCAATGGGAGACTCGAGCATTTTTCAAAGGGACCATGGTTCGGGAATAAAATGTGTTAATTAATTGAAAAAGAATGTCTTCTGATAAGTTAGCAGATGTTTGCATACATCTGCTAACTTATCAGGTCGATGCTGTGGAGGATCGTGGAGGCGAAGGTGTGGTTTTCGCACGGGAGGTGTTTGGGCCGGGGTCCTAGGCAGGGGGCTGACTAGCAGAGGCAGCAGATGACACAGGGGAACGAGCAGTGGTGTGCCCGGCCAGAGTTAATCAGCCTTGGCTCCATTGAGTGGGGTGTTTAGCATTCATATGCCTGCACATACTGGTCGTGGTTAAGCTTGTAGTGGTGGAACCCCTGCTGATCCTGGTGAGGCACAGGTTGCATACCACAGTCCATCGGTCATCTGGTGTTTCTTTAAAGAACATCCAGACTTCCGAAAATCTAGCCCTCGCCACGGGAGCTTGACTACGTGAAACATTTGGCGCTGATGCACCAGCTCTGGCCCTGCCTCTCCGTCTGGCCACACCACTGCCTCTTCCAACCTATTCTTGTCGAGGACTCGCCTCCGTCTCAGAAGCACTGTGTTCACCCGGCCTATCAACCCAGCTTGGGTCTGTCACCTCATCATCCTCCGATCCCTCAGTCTGCTCCCGCCTCAGACTTCCTGCCCTGACAATAACTTCACCACTGTCTGACAACCGTGTCTCCTCATCGCCTGACACCTCTTTACACACTTCTTCCACTACGTCAATAATGTCATCATCACCCACAGACTGCTACTGGTGAAAACCTGGGCAACGGGAAAAGAGCTCAGCAGCAACCGGACATGGTTTGTGACTCTGGTTGAAGGGCTCCAGAAAACAGTGACCTCAAGTATCCGGTCAAAATGCCAAATTTTCCTGGGAGGAGGCAGTACTGGGGGGAAGGAGGCTAGTGGAGGAGCTGAGGAGTGCTGATTCGGTGACATGTGTGGACTGAGTGGAAAACTGACTGGTGGAACAAATGGCTATAACCATTGTCCGCAATCCACATGAGAAAGAAAAGGATGACATCAACTGTTTCGCACTGTTCTGCTGGCCTCACCAGTGCTCTAAACCACGGTCTCAGTAACTGAGACAGAACCTAGGGATGTAGCTCTGCGGCGTTCCCCCTGCACCCTGCATCGCAGGTGGGTCTCACCCCCGGCCCAGGACCACGGCCTCTGACCCCTGCAGTAGTTGGACGCCCACGTCCTCTACCCCTAGCCCTCGGGTTCAACATTTTCAAAATTAAAGTGTAAACTGTAAATTTTTTTTGTGTTTTTTTGTTTTTTGCGTTTTTTAATTTTTGGTGTTTTTTTTTAACAAAACGATCAGAAGAAATCACACAGCAACCACAGAAGATGATGATGATTGCTATGGCTAGTTTCTAACCTACACTGACAGCACACAACAGGATTTTGTGCTGTGCCTGTGATGACTTTCAGTTTTGAAAAAAAAAATAGAAATCGGCAGACTGTGCCTATTTCAATCAAACCCCTAATAAATTGTCCCACTTAGGTGTTTCAGATGGATATGTGTGTCACTAAGAGCTAAATAGAATGTTCGCAAGTCTCCCTGCAAATTTGTCACAATATGGTACTAGCTGCACTACTATTGCCAGCAAGCCCAGCCACAAGCAAAGAAAAAAAAATCTTCTAGCCCTAACAAGGGCTGTTGGGTTCTTGTAGACTCACTCCTGCCTAACAGTAAGCTAATATAACACCCTAACGCTATTCCTGCAGCAGCAGCAGCTCTCTCCCTAACGGCATCCAGACAGAGAATGATGCGAGCAGCGCGGGCAGGGGCTAGTCTATTCCAAACCAGCCAACCACTGCTATCGACGTGTAAGTGTGCCACGTGATGCTGCGTGGAGTGCAGAGTCTCCTGGCTTGTGGTTGGCTCTGTTTCTGGCCGCCAAAAATCAAAACTGCGGGAGATGGCATTTTCGAGTATGCTAATGCTCGAACGAGCATCAAGTTCGGACGAGTGTGTTCGCTCATCTCTAGTTATTATATTTTGATAGATCGGGCAATTTTGGACACAGCGATACCTATTGTGTTTATGAATTTTATTGTTTATTTATATTTATATCAGTTCTAGTGAAAGGGGGGTGATTAGAATTTTTTTTTCTTTTTTTACTTTTTTCTTTTTACTATTTTTCAGACCTCCTATGGTACTTTAACCTTAGATTGTCTGATTTATTCTATCATATACTGCTATACTACAGTATGCCAGTATATGGGGAATTTCCAACTCATTCATGGAAATCCCACATTGTAATGAAATGGTTAAAACGAGACATATTTTTATTACTGCAAGAAACCCCCGATTGCTGTTTTATACCTAATATTAAAAGTCATTTCGGCACACCAGATTATGGCTCACCATGCGCGCGACCATGCATGCAGCTGATTTTGAAGTGCCGGAGAGCCGGTGACGTCACCAAGCTCTCAGGCACACTTGCGCCAAAACGGTTTTTAATATAAGGTATAAAACAGCAATCCGGGGTTTCTTGCATTAATGAAAATATGCTCCGGCACCAGCTCACCCTGAGCTGCTGCCATGTATCCTTTAAGGTGCATGTCTTTTCTCCAAGTCCTTGATATCTAGAATTGGCAATTCGAGGCTTGAGAAAGCGCTTCCAGCGCGAAACGGCCCATCGCCTTCCGTGACGTGCATCACCCCTGTCCTGATTCCTTCCTGAATAAAGTCTTCTCTGTTTGCGATCGGTGAGTGACGGTTTTTTTCTTACTCCTTTGGATGTTGAAATTGGCAATTCCAGGGCTTTGCAGAAACTGTGAAGGTTCAGAATGGAAAGACTGGTCATTACGGGCAGTCAACAATGCAAATGCAAAGCCCAAGTGATATGGAATGTTGTTGTCTTGTAACTGAGATAGCAATGGCTTCAACGGATGCCTTTTGTGCAGTATTATCCATGACAGGTCTGTGAAGATCTGGAGGGTCATATTTTATTTTGTGAATGTCCGCTTCTTCCAGGATCCTGTTAAATAGTGACATTAAAAGTGACATTATCGTATCACTAGGCTTTTTAGATCTGACTTGCTTGGTAGGCTTTGGAGGATAGTTTGCAATTGAGAAGACATTAATGGAGGTTATCTGGATATAGGAGGTTCATAGGACGCAGAAGAGGTTGGGGATCGCTACAGGTCATTTTGTGTCACTAAGCCCATGAATGAGGTGGTTGCACTCAAATCTGGCCAGTCGGATTGAGAGGAAGGTATGGCTGTCTTTTCACCACTAACGGAACTAGGGGATCTAAGAGGCCTCTGCGGTAGTGGTTTTTTAGACCTGGACATGACCATCTGGGGTAGGGCACATGACACTAGGGGTGATGCACTCCTCTGTGTGGCTGTCACATGGTGCTGGGCTTTATCATGACTACTGCCTCCATCCCTCGTGATGAATTTCTAAGGGGGAGACAATCCCCCAGGATAGTTTTGTTGAATTCACAGCTATGACCAGCCTGAGGTTCTCTGTTGGGGGTCCCTCCCTGTGTGCCCACTGCTGAACCCGTGGGCACATGCCATGGCATCTCTCCCCTCCTGGTGACTGTGTAAAGGACGGTTAGGCTTTGGGGAGTTTGGTGGACACTTCACAGGGGTCTGCAGCTGAGTTGTCTGGTATATCATTGTCTATGATTTTTCTTTTGTGTACTCTAAATGCTGGAGCCATGTACATCACAATTTCCTAAGGGATCAAAAGGTTGTTGTCCACCATCTCCATCCTCCTCCTCTTCCCTCTGCTTTACCTATAATGGCAGTTTCTGAGTTGTGACTGGTACTGGCTGACAATTGGCTCTAGGCTCCCTTGGTCAGACAGACCCTGCGACTGCTGCTGGTTGGCCAGGGCGCCGGATGCCACTTCAGCATAACTGGCTGGTAGTGGCAAAGACAGAGTCATTTGGTGGGAACTGCAGAGTACCACATCTGAACACGTGTGGCAGGGCAGCCAACCGGCTATTGGAGCCTTGGGTGGAGGAGTGTAACCAGTGCCATTCCATTTGTCTTGGTGGGTAATGTGTTCAGTCCCTTCTTGAACACAGGTTTTTTCTCACCATGTAGTGAAATGAAGGCCTGGCATCGGCTCTGTGTCCTGGCATTGTGACGTCAGCCGCACCCTGACATTCTAATGTGTGCGGTGGCATCAACACACACTATGATGTCAGTGAATGGCTGACATCATGTTGCCTGCGATGGATAATGTGGAGACACAGAGCCGATGCCGGATGATGGATAGAAGAGGACCTGCTGTGACCAATGCATTTCCTACACACGGCTTATACTCGAGTCAATGGGTTTTTCCATTTTTTTTTTTTTGTTAAAATTAGGGGTCTCGGCTTATACTTGGGTCAGCTAATACTCCAGTATATATGATATATGTATATGTATATATATATATATATATATATATATATATATATATATATCACATGTTTAGTAATGCTAGAAATGATAAAAGATGTTCCCACAATATAACCTTGCCCCCCTCCTACATTAGCCTGAAGAATATATGGCAAAGCCCTGACATTAAGCTGAGTGCAGAATCGAGCTCTGCTCAGTGTTGCCAACATGTTATTTCATGTTAGTCTATTTTGATTTGCTGACTTTCTAGTATGGTAGTGTTGACAGATAATACTGGTGTTTTTTACTTACCGGAGATAAAACAGTAATGTGCTTAAAGTTTCACACATGTCTGCAGAAGTAGATTGTAAAAACACATTACTTTTTGAGGGATTTGCAATTGAGGATTTTCCCAGCATCATCATATTGGATGTGATACCCTCTCTTTCTATTAGTTGTGAAAGCCATATGCTTTTCAGACTAAAGCTTGTTGGTCCTCACTGCGCTAATAAATCCACTGTCACAGCTTAAAAAAAAGGAATGTGACAGATCCTTTAAATGTTAACATCATTAGACCGACCACCTTGGTGCACAATAGAGTGACTATAAGGACAAAGAAAGCTTTGTGTATCTTTGGTTCCAAAAAGAGCTAATCACTTTGTTAGGATTTTTTAGTACAATCCTATACTTGCGATCATCGCTTTTCTTAGTAAGGTCAAGGTGGGTCATGGAGTAAATTGGATATTAGTGTAACAGCTTGTTTAAATACAGTAGACATGTTCACAATCTGGAATATTTAACTAGAGAGACTTGGAAAATCAATTAATCTACAAATATGAATGACTGTGAACATCTTTAAGGACATGTCAATTGAGTGTATATTTAATTCTAAAAGTAAATAAAGGGAAAATAAACAGAAAACTACAATGCATTGTTTTATTGCTCAATTGATTAGATTTAGTGACTATACTTACAATACCATAATACTTTTTTTGCAAATTTGTTTCCTCTAATTTCGTCATAAAAGATTTACTGACCCATCAACAGCAATCGGCTTTGAATACAGTTGGTTTGGAGCTGTCAGTGACATTTAGATCTAGACTGGATTTCTACACATTTGTGTCACAATAATAAAAGTGTCTGGCAACTATTCAGGAGCAAGGAAGGCCAGGAATTGTCACTATATCCCCACTTACGTCACCTCCACAAGTGGATGTGGAGGGACATGTAGTGGGCTGCGCCTTGCAGGGGAACCTAAACTAAACGGTGCCCCCCTTTGCCTCATCCGTTAGTAATAAAAAGGTAATTTTTATTTAGTAAGTTGGTTCTCCATGCAGTGTCTCACATCCATGCTGACATCTGGTGTGAAGAGATATTATTTTTAAGTGTTACGTCCTTCTTTGTTGCAGGTTCCTGTGGCCCTGATTCTGCCCCCATTTTGCTGCAGGCAGTGCTGCCTTGGGCAAGAGGCTCAAATAGCCTCATGGCTGCTGCACCCCTGCAGGTTCCCAATGCCAGTACACTAACTATAGCCTGCACAAATCAGGCAGGACATGGCATAAAATTGTCTGCCGCAAGTTTTGTAGCTGGAGCCACTTGATATATCTGGTGGGACCATAGTGGTGGGGGAACATTAAACCCTGTGCTAGATAAATCCCCACAATCATTTTGCTAGGTAACATTAACAAATAAGAACTTAAGGTTCTTAGTTACTTTTTGATTACATTGCATAAGCCCATTAGCCTCTTCATAATGACCTCTTTTTGTTGGTCCCAACGTTAGTGGTTGTGGCATCACACAACATCCGCCAAAGGTGCTCCCACTTGATCCAACACCAGAATAATAATAGAAGCACTCATTGTGGCTGACATGTACTCATATAAATCATTGATGTTTTTATAATTTTGAGTGGCTGGAAACAGCTTTTTGGTAACAACATAAGTCAATCAACATGCCAGCTTCTATGCAAAAGAGAGGGGTGCCTTGACTGAAAATCCCCTTTCAGTATGGTGCTCATCATTGTCCTACTGACACAAAAACATATTGGTCAAATGAAATATTGTCAACAGGACATAATACTGTATTGTATGATTAATGGGCTTTCCTTGCAAAACTTTACCAGTTTATCATTCACCTGTTTGCACCTCATCTATGTGTCACCTTCTCAAGCATCTGATCTTACTGTATTTTTACATTATTATGGGCTGTTCCACACAGGCTCTCCATGTTCAATAGAAATCTACAGACACACTGAATCTGTACTGAAAATACTGAATGGAAACATTCATTAAATGCAAATGTTGCACAGCATGCAGAGAAGGTCAAATCTGAATGTACCTTCCAAAAGGTGTTCTTACTAAGTAGGGGGCTAAAATGTAATAATATGAGTCACATTATTAATAATGTTGCTATTAGAGCTGAATCATTTAATATGCACTGATTAGATATCTATAAAAAAAACCTAAAAAGTAACATATATACTTAGAAAACATTGTGAGGTCATGTTGACACTAATATATATTTTAAAATATAAGAACCTGCATGCTTCTCTGTGCTGAATAGACTGGATCGTTCGCAGAACACCGGAGCTAGTGTAAAAGAAAAATAAGGCAAATGTATCTATTTCATATCATTTTTTGTTACAGAAGGAGGGGGGGGGAGCCACGGTGTAAATCTCATCAATCTTTTAGAATGAAATTAAAGAAGTACTCATTGATCAAATGAATGAATGACTGAGTCATCTGCTGGGACACTCCAGAGAACCACATCTGAACACATGTGGAAGGGCCGCTGTCCGGCTTTTTGAGCCTTGGGAGGGAAGGAACTAGCGCCACTACAGTTGTACTGGTGGGGGATGTGATCAGTTCCTTCTTGGAACCTTTTCTCGCCCGGATAGCCAGTTTATTTCTCACCATGTAGTGAAATTAAGGTACTGGTAAAGGAGATGCATCCTGCTCAATGCTGTAGACTATAGTTGTTGTGACCAGCATAATGGTGTAATTTTAGTGGGCTAAATTATAATCATATGAGTCACATTATTAATAATGTTGCTATTAGAGCTGAATCATTTAATATGCACTGACTAGATATCTATAAAAAATCCTAAAAAGTAACATATATGCTTAGAAAACATTGTGAGGTCATGTTGACACTAATGTATATTTTAAAATATAAGAAGCTGCATGCTTCTCTGTGCCGAATAATTCACATAACACCAGAGTTAGTAAAAAAAAAAAATAAGGAAAATGTATTTATTTAATCTCTTTTGGTTGGGGAGGGGGGAGGAAAAAGACACAGTGTAAATCCCATCAATCTTTTAGAATGAAATTAAAGGAGTACACATTGCACAAATCAAGGAAAAAGGTGAGTATTCTCTTTTTATTGTTTTCCTATGGGCTATTGATATTGTGGCTATTATTGGGGAACTTGGTCTTCATAAATGCTGGAGCGCAGATTACTATATTAGATTATAAAGGGGCACTTTTTGGCTGTTGTGGGGGCCCCTGACTTTATGGCAGTTTGGGGGTGGACATTG
This sequence comes from Engystomops pustulosus, assembly GCA_019512145.1. Taxonomy (NCBI): domain Eukaryota; kingdom Metazoa; phylum Chordata; class Amphibia; order Anura; family Leptodactylidae; genus Engystomops; species Engystomops pustulosus. Next base: position 55,255,394 of record CM033643.1, on the reverse strand, counting down.
TGACTATCTTGTCCACAATGGGGATCCATATTACTATTTTGGTTACATTGGGACTCCAATAATACGGTTGCTATGTATATTTTCTACTTTGGGAATTTCTGTTAGTCTATACGTCCTGTAGACGAACCATTGACATATTGGCTTCAGATGGGGCCTGTAATGGCAGGACACAAACAAGGACAGTGAGCCCTGACACTGAGCCAATCTGTCCTTACCTACTTATTAGGTCCCCCGCTAAATTGAGGCCAATATCTGGGCGGCGTTCCCTCCCTGGGTAAGGTGTGAGCACGTAACAATACAGACAAACAAACACAATAAGGTGAGGTATACAATCCGAGTCGGCAGCAGCAGGGAATAACAATAACCAAATCACAATCCAAATAGAGAAGTCGAGACACAAGCAAGAAATAAGAATCCAGAAATAGAGAAGCTAGAAACACAGCAAGATAGCAGTTTGACCAGCAAGGAGTCAAAGCTAAACAGGACACTTATAGGGAAACTCAGCCCTGCCAAAGGTGGAAGGAGCAAGCAATTACAGATCCACAGTGTTAACTCTTGCAAGACAGAATCAGTGAGGGGTGTGGCAGACAGGGTCGGACTGGGGTGCCAAGGGCCCACCAGTGAAATTAATTCTGGGGGCCCACCAGCTGCTTCATTGATACATGCGAGCCACCACAATGTATATTTTCATTGCGTTTCTGAACATGCTGTAAATACAAGGTTTGAATGCCGCCTGTGGCCATGTTCACACATTGCGTTTTTTGTTGCGTTTTCAACGCTTTGGAAAGACGATCTGTTCCTCTTCCATTTGAATGCAGGTCTTTTTGCCATTCAGCACACAAACTTTAAGTTTCTGCAACAACAAAAAAACGTAATGTGTGAACGAAGCCCCAGGATTCCTGCACACTACACTTGTGCAGTTCTTAGGATGCAAACTATGGTCCCATGGAACATTGTTTGAGGGTTGTTTGTCATCGGGATGCAAGTACATAATAATAGCCTGAACCTCAAACTTGGTTAGGACTTGCTCTGTCATTTGCAGCTCAGGCAGTCGGCTCATAAACAGGGCTGTGAAATTCACAACCATGTGCATGAGCCCATAGAAGTGAATGAGGACGTGTACCACAATCCTGCAGAAAAAAGGCCTCAGGCCGCGGTCACACGTACTGCTAGGCGTCCTTTCATAATGTGACACTAGCACACAGGGGGAGGTCCTCGGCCCGAATGCACATGCGTTTTCAGAGAAACGCATGCGACATGTGATCGGCTTATCAATCGCATGTGTTTCCCTGGAAACGCATGTGTGTTCGGGCCGAGGTCCTCCCCCTGTGCGCTAGCGGCGTGTTATGAACGGACGCCTAGTGGTACGTGTGACCGCAGCCTCAGGCCCCATGCACAATTTTAGTTTTTTGATGAGTTTTAACTGCATTGGAAACCGCAAAAGGGAAGGGCTTTGTCAGAACACATATGTCTTTCTACTGAAACATGTGGTGCGTTTTTAATTAAAACAGATCAAGAACTGCAACATGTGAATGGGGCCTGAGGCTTGTTATCTGCCTGTGGATAGGGCCTAACTTGTCTTTGTGGGAAAACCCCATTAAGACATTTTTTCTTTTTGTCACACGTAACGTGGGGTCTGCTGGTAATACTGAGGCTGTGGTCACACATAACACGGAGTATACTGGTAATACTGAGGCTGTGGTCCCACGTAACACGGGGTATGCTGGTAATACTGAGGCTGCAGTCACACGTAACACAGAGTATGCTAGTAATACTGAAGCTGCAGTCACACGTAACACGGGGTATGCTGGTAATACTGAGGCTGCAGTCACATGTAACGCGGGGTATGCTGGTAATACTGAGGCTGTGGTCACACATAACACAGAGTATACTGGTAATACTGAGGCTGCGATCACATGTAACGCGGGGTATACTGGTAATACTGAGGCTGTGGTCACACGTAACGCAGAGTATGCTGGTAATACTGAGGCTGCAGTCACACGTAACACGGGGAATGGTGGTAATACTGAGGCTGCAGTCACACGTAACGCGGGGTATGCTGGTAATACTGAGGCTGTGGTCACACATAACACGGAGTATACTGGTAATACTGAGGCTGTGGTCACACGTAATGCCGGGAATGCTGGTAATACTGAGGCTGCGGTCACATGTAACGCGGGGTATGCTGGTAATACTGAGGCTGTGGTCACAAGTAACACTAAGTATACTGGTAATACTGAGGCTGCGGTCAGACGTAACGCGGGGTATGCTGATAATACCGAGGCTGCAGTCACACGTAACACGGGGAATGGTGGTAATACTGAGGCTGTGGTCACATGTAACGTGGGGTCTGCTGGTAATACTGAGGCTGTGGTCACACGTAACACTGAGTATACTGGTAATACTGAGGCTGCGGTCACATATAACACGGGGAATGGTGGTAATACTGAGGCTGCGGTCACACATAACGCAGGGTATGCTTGTAATACTGAGGCTGTGGTCACACGTAACATGGAGTATACTGGTAATACTGAGGCTGCGGTCACTTGTAACGCTTCCTCCAGCCCTTGCATTTGGACAATACAGGACACTGGGTGCGGGTTATCCATCACATGCATTTGCATAGAAGCGCATCCTGCCCCCATGCGCTTTGATTCCAATTCTAAACACACGTGTGACATCAATCCTTATTCTACAATGTGTTTGTACACATTGCAGGGATGTCATGAGGTGCACTGTGTGTGTGTGTAAATGTGATGCACTTTTATTTTGTACCTTTTTCTTGTGCTGGAAGCCATCATGGGGAGAGCAGCAGCTCCTCATCCATCCTGAGCTCCGCACACATGAGGGCAGCCTGTGCTGTTCCAGGGGGAGGAGCTCCAGCATGACCAGGAGGAAGGGGGCCCACTGTGACAACTAGGGGGCCCACGTCCTCTGCTCTGTAATTAGTGACAGCTCACTGTCTGCTACTCCAGTCAGGGAGCAGCAATGAATCAGGGGCCATATTCTCCTGCAGTGATGCAGGGGCTGAGGTGCTCAGTGCAGTGAGGAGGAAATGTCTCACTCACTGCCCCTGCTATGGGAAGAGCAGAGAACCTGTCTCTCCCTCCTGCAGGATGTCATAGTCCCTCCTGCTACCCCTCTCCTCCAGCCTCAGCTGTATGTGCTCACAGACACAGGCAGGAGATGGTGACTTATGATAAGGGCCCACCAGGGTTTTGACCGGTATCCCGGCAGGTCAGTCCGAGCCTGGTGGCAGACATCAGGTCAGACAGCCATAGAACCTAGTTCAGACTGCAGGATGATGAAAAACTCAGTGGGGGTCATTTACTAAGGGTCCGAATCGCGTTTTTACGGCGGGTTACCCGAATTTTTATGTTTTGCGCCGATTTTCCCGGGTTTTTGGCACACGTGATCGGATTGTGGTGCATCGGCATGCCCGCAATGGAAATCGTGGCCGAATGAAAACCCGACGGATTCGGAAAAAACGGCGCATTTAAAAAAAAAAGTGTCACTGGACACGCGCTTAACTGCACCCAGCAATGGATCGTGAATTCCGCCAGACTTCGGTGGACTTCAGCACAGCAGCGACAACTGGTGGACGTTGGATCGCGAATGGACCGGGTAAGTAAATCTGCCCCAGTGTCTACTATATAGGCTATTGAGGGGGCTCTGTTACTACATTGGCTATTGTAGGAGTACTGCTACTATGTATATTGGCTGCTACAGTGGTGCCGCAGCATTTGCAGAAAATGGTAATTTACAATTGTTACAGAATAGCAATACAGATCCCATATCACTCTGGTATTGTAATCATGTACAAAGCTTGGCTGGGGTGCTGCTATTAACGAGAACTAGTCACTAAGTTTTACCCCACTAAACTACTAGCAGACCCTTCTGCTAAGGGATGAAATGTCCTTTGAAACATTATCTCCACCATTTACCAATGGAGCACCTAGAACCATGCTTTTAGTGTCATATTAAAGATATGGATCTCACCTTTTTTATGGTTCTGTGAGTTATAGAACCATTTTGGTGACTGGTATGACAATAAAGGTGTTGCCGAAGTTGGGTTAAAAGTGTCCCAAAATCAAACATATTTTCTGCATAAACTAAAACAACTAACTAAATTACACCGCATTAATGTGTCAGCATCATACACAACGATGAAGTCAGTGTAGCTTAAAACTGTCTAGTAAAACTGTGCACTGTCTAATGTCCGATGCTTCTAATAAATCTGCCCCACCTTGTTTAATATTGTGCAACGTCATTTGGGTGTTTTACACTTATATAAGGAGTAGTTTCATATTGTTTCTAGTAACATGAAGAGTGGGCCCCAAAAAAGATTTCCTGTGATGGGCCCATGATACTCCAGTCCAACACTGCAAGAAAAGGACAATAAGAGGAAAATGAAATGGGTTTCCTACTACAGTAAGTAATAGCACACCACTAGGATATGCCATCACTTCATCATTAGAAGACATTCCCACTGATGGTGCCTCTACCAGCTCAAAAGCAAATGTGGCTATTTTTACATAAGCCAAAGGCACCACAGCTTTATTTTCAGAATCGTCTAAGGTACTAAAGGTAGGATCCATGTAGTTTTGGCATACACAAATGGAATAGTTTGAAATAATATAATTTATTCGGAACCCCCCCTTCAAGATGCACTTCAAGATTTTTTCAACAATTGTCATAACTCACTCAACGGCTTGGTGCAGTGCTCTGAACTTAAGATACTCTCTTAGCTGGAAGCTGTTGATTGATGGCTGCATTGCAGAGTCTATTCCCTCTGCTTTGTGTATGTGCCCTGGAAAGCTGGGTTGTATCATTTAGAGTTTAGTTTGTTTCTTAGCTAATTGACCATTGAGCCAGCCAAATGCTGGGGATGGCATCCAAGTACTCCTTTAATTTCTTGCTCCTTCCCAATCCAAGTGCTGATTCTACTAGTCCTCTGTTGTGTGTTTCACTGCTATTTCTTATGCTATTCTGTGTATCTGACCTCTGCTAAATTTTCTCAACTAATCTCTTGCCTCTCGACTGTCTGCTTATTAACTGATTGTTTGTCCCTCTGTGTTTTGTCGACGAGAAATACCTAGCCACTAGGGTTTGTGAATCCTGTTAGCTAGGGGACTGGGGTTGTTGGTGACTTCAGGGCCTGCACTCCTTTTTAAACCTTGACAGCCATTTACTGGTAAACTGTAAAAATATCCAAATATGGTCTATTTAGCTAAAAAACACAGTTGTATTAATTTCTGATGCGCTTCATTTTTACAGCTTCTGACCTGGGTACCTTTTTTATACTTCGATGCTTTCACATTTGGACATTTGGATGTCTCTTTTTATATTTAGTTTTATACTGTATGCATTCTAGGAAAATGCAGGTTATTTGTATTTTATATATTCTTAAAACTTTTTACATCTTTTTTTAATATTATTTTATCCCTAGACTACTCATACAATATATTGCAACACAACAGAAGCTTCCTAAAGAGTATATATGATGTACCTTTCCATGGGCGTTATTCAGGTGTGAACTTATCTGCAAGACAGGCCATAGGTGTCTTATTGATGATGAGCCAACACCAAGCCTAGCGCTGAGGGATCATGCAGACGACTAGGACGTGTGGTGGGGGGAGGGGGGATATATTCCCATTTTCTATCCTACTTCCTACTTTATATTTAACACATTAAGGCATTCAGAAATTCTTTGCAGCACTGTGATATGCATTAATTTCTCATAACTCTTCAAATGGTATGAATTTTCCATTGTATATATAAGAGGAAATACAGTAGAAACTAATTGTCTGTGTAGGGAATATAGGTTTGTATTTTTAATATATGTTGACTTAATAAATTATCGCTTGGTGTCATTTCATTCCCATCACCTCACTTACGTTTTTTCTATAAATATGTTAATGATGTTGCTTCTTTATTCCAGGCATTGAGGTTCAAAGAAAGGTATTCTATGGGATACATGAGCTACAAAGGGAAAAAAATATCAGTAAAAAAGATTGGCTAGACATAAAAAGAAGGTAGCAACCATTTAATTAAAGCTAGTTTTCTTGGAAACAAATACATGGAAATATAAGCCCTTGAGTTACTTTCAAGTGAGATATGTTTTGCTATTCTGAGGTATATTTTTCTATAATGAATGTTGGTTTTCCAAAGTTATAACCACTCATCTATCATTAACCTCCTCATAGAGTCAAATGGATACAGAATACACAGTTATGCCCTGGATAGGGCATGCAGTAGTTGGGTGTTGGGTGGGAGGTTGTGGGGGGGTACAACATTTCCAAAAACTGCAGTGTCAGAATGGAATAAATAAAAATAACATTTAGTAATATTTGGTACAAAACTGCTATAATAAGTTTTAGCCAAATATAAATAAAAATGGGTATTCTGAATACAGCCTCACATGGTTCTTCCATAAACACAATAATGTATTTTTTTCATTTGAACTGAAGCTATTAACTGTATTTAAACTCTTCAACTAATTGGATAAGACAATGGTTTTGTATTCACGAATTCCATAACAATTTACTACTGTACAAACTACCAACTGGCCAAAAGTAATTCTTCTAAACCCCAAAACTCCCAACTTCCTCTAGCTGACAAATGCATACTCAGCTTGACCAGAAATGTATCTATATAGAATTAGGTGAGGAGAATGATCTTCTGCCAAATCTCTTCAAATATAACTATTCAAACCTTCTCTCTCCCAAGATCAGCTGTCATCATCATAGATTTGGTGCCCCCATATACACTGGGGCACATTTACTTACCCGGCTGCTTGAGTTTACCGAAAGTGCATTGTGCGACGATAATGCACTGTGCTGCAATTCACTAAGATTGTGCAATATCCTGCATGAGTTGCTTCCCCGCTCCAGTCCACCGGAGTTCACCTTCTTCTTCCCAGTGCTTGTAAGTGCTTGGGCTTGTGACCCAATTTGAATTTAAATTCCTAAGCTCAGTCGGAATCAGTCGGATCGTCCGACGGCACCTTCCTAAATTGTGCCGCATAGAAGCCAGCGCAGCTCCACCAAAAACGGATTGCGTTGTCAAAATTTCAGTGCAGTGATTGTTAAATACCTGTGCAAACCGTGTATTCCCGAAAAAAGCTCACAGTCCCGCGAAAGTGAGCAGCGCGACCCTTAGTAAATGAGCCCCATAATCTGGTTTTCCCATACCAAGGAAATTGTTGAATTTGGATAATCTAAATCTAGAATGTGTGGGCAGATTTGGCCTTACTCTGAACTCAGTAGAAAAGGAAAGAAGTTACCTTAATCAACACATTTACTCTGCAAACGCCTGTATTTTTAAATCCGAGTAATGATGATTTATCAGCAGCTTCCTAGTGACATTTTGCCAAGTGCAGTAGCTGGAAAAGAGCACATTTTAAATGTGTAATAAGATTCCATTTTACTGATACAATTACTCCAATAGATTTTTGTATAGAATATGTATCAGCATCCATATATTGGATAGTGAAGCCAAAATAATAGCGTGCATATGGTTACATTTGTACCATTTCGTTTTTTTCAGGGGTGTAATGAAGCATAACTTTTCCTTCCGATAAAACCACTACACCATGACAAATAAGTAAAGGGAAACTATCACCAGTTTATTCGCCTTTAAAGGAAGCCTATTATCAGAAATCTATATATTAAGCTAGATCTGATGGTAGGTGGCTACTAACATGCTAAGCCCTAATTTATTTTTACCTAATACTAAAATACTTCCTAAACTAAACTACAAATTATCTAAATAAAATGCTAATTAACAGCAGAAGATACTGGGACGTGGAGAAGCCTCTGCAGGTAGCAATGGCTAATCCACACCCCAGAAGCCTCTGCCGATAATTAGCATTTTAGATAGATATAGTGTAATTTAGTTTAGGAAGTATTTTTGTATTAGGTAAAAATAGATTAGGGTTTAACATGTTACTAACCACCTACCTAAATACCATCAGATCTAACATAACAGGTACATTTCTTATGGTAGATTTCCATTAAACTACTATTTCCCTCAGGTAGAGTATGAAATGTCATTTCTAGAATTCCCTCTTTTATGTTGAATCTTCCCCATTCGCCTGAAAATGACCTCAGCATAGTAACCTTTTGTCTCAGATGAGTTTGTTTTTAGAGACAAAAGGGGGAGTGTCATAGACACTTGTACCTTTTGTTCTAGAGTACTTCTGGAATGTATTTTAAAGATAGGAAAAAGCAAGGATTGCATATTTTTATCTTTAGTTCACACTTCCAACCATATGTTTAACTTCCTGTAGCATTAGCTCTATGGAGTTCAGTATAAAAGATGATATGCTAAACTATCAAAACCATAGTTCCGGGTGCTAAGATAGAGGAATTAAACCAAAATAGATCAGGCAAAAATGTTAGGTGCAAACCAAAATATGTAATCAAACAAGGTCCTATATTAAGCAAAATACCATAATTTTATTATTAAGATAAAAAAGGGCCCCCATTGGCACATGCTCATATAGACCTCTAAGGTAGGGGTATCCATTATGGTTATGGACCACAGGTGCCCATTAAGGACATCTTAATGTGAATAAGTTATTGTACTTACATAGATATATTTGTTCCATCCCTTCTTGTTCTACAGGTTCTTTTATATTTGCAAGTAGTTATGAGCGGACCCAATTGAGTTCAGGTTAGGCAAGTTTGACCGAAGCATCAACAAAAGTTATGTTTGGGGACCATGATGTTGTTGGGGAGGAGTGTTGATCCTAGAGAAAATGAGATTTGAATGCTGCTATTGGTATTGTCACCACTGATCGTGGGTGCTACTGGCAGATGTAAACAGCTGGTTGATGGACTGTTTTTCTAGGTAAACAAATTATTTAACGTAAAAGAGGGAATGCTAGATGTATATATAACATATCCTACCTGAGGGTACTTGTAGTTTAGTAGGGTAGTAGGATTCCCTAGTTCTAGACATAGAAGAGATAACATGAAGTGTATTGTACTAGTAATGACTCTATATAAAAAGAAGCTATATAAAACTAATGACACTATATAAAAAGTCCAAGCCTTTTCATACTTCAGCCATAATGTTTACATTTTGCCATCAAATATCCAACCCCTCCTGGATTTGCGTCAGTATTCTTTTTGTTGGAGACAAGTGTCACTGGCTTCTGTTATTATATTATTTGTATGTCCTTACATTTATGACTAGTTTAGAGCCCAAATCAGTGTATATATAACAAATACTTTTTTTGCTTCTTCTATTATTTTGTTTATATGTCTAAAATGTTCACAACTTTTTAAACCGATTTACAAAAAAATGTAACATCTGATATGTACAATTATTAACTGCACTAATTATGTAATAAGGGAATAAACATTATATATTGAAGAGGATTCAAATAAGTATAAACCTTTCAGTAGATTAAGCATTTCAAACCCAGAGTTTTAATTCTGTATATTAAAAAGTGATGAGTTAATGCCACTGCATAATAACATCAACACAACTGCAATTTCACCATGTACGCTTCTACTATTACATTATTAAATATTAAAGGATCAACGTCGGACTCAACTTGGCTGAAAAGTTTATTGCATCCTGGATTTTCATATTAAACTGGATGATTATGAAATCTTTAGAAAGATAAAACAATGTACAGGGAAGGTACTTTTTAGATTTAGACATCAAAGCAAAACTTTAAAAGAAAATAAAAACAAACAAATTAAATATTAAACCATTATTACTGAAAAACTATCCACAAAATCAATTATACAGACCTGTAATTGTAGGGAAATACCTATTAAAAGTAATCAAATGTTTGTCTTTAGTCAATAAATGTGCAGTATCTTTCTCTCCCATCCTACAGTATCGCATATTGTGCTACATTGGAATATTTCGTTTACAAAGAGCTAAATACCCTTGTACTTTGGAACACATGGTTGCTTTGTGGTTTTAGTATGATCTCAGGTGTTATCCTATATTAAATAAACAATTGTAGGGAATGTTCTGTGACTGCCCCCTTAGAAAACCACAAACATGATTCTACATGTGGTTTTAAACTCCCTTGCCTTTTAAATAACTTGAGTTAATCTATGAAACAAATAAGAACATATACATAAAAGTTCTATTTTATTCTATTTCTCTATTCATACAGTGTGTTATAGAAATTCCCTAGACCTGAATAAAAATAAACATGTTATAACCACGTCTCAAAAGTCCCGATCTATCAACAAAAAAAAAGCACCCAAGTGTTAGAAACACCCTTTTTTGCCATTTTGCAACACATAAAAAATATTTAATAAAAGGCGATTGAAAGGTCATACAGTACCCAAAATTTAAACATCATTACGTCCTTCAAAAAAATGACATCTTATAAAGGTCTGTATGCTGAAATTATGAAAAGTTTATTAGCATAAGAACAGGGAAAAATGAAGAAAATCATTATTTTACACAAAAGGTTTTAATTTTTTTTTAAATCTATTAAAAAATAATAAAACCTATATCAACAAAGTAGAGGTTTCATTTCAAGGGCATAGTGAAAGTTGTAAAAGCTGTGTCTACAAGAAAAAGGCTCAAGTCTTTTTTCTACAATTTCATCGCATTTGGAATTTTTTTCCATCTTTCCAGTAAAAGTCATTGAATATGAATTGCTGTCACTAGGAAGTATGATTTGTTACACAGAAAACAAGCCCTGACTCAGCTCTGGAAACTGAAAAAAAAAAAGTTATAGATTTGCAAAGACGCAGACTGAAAAAGGGAAATGCATAAAATGAAAATGGTTAGGTCCTTAAGGGGTTAAAAGAAGACTCCAGGAAAACCGCATTTTTCCTTCTGGGGTCCATGCTTATATAGGCAGTCCCCAGGTTACGTGCAAAATAGGTTTTTGGGTTTGTTCTTAAAAAGTACCTGTCACCCCCGAAAAATACCCCCACCAAATATGTTCCCCCTAATCCTGTCCCCAGCCCCTTTATATTTGTTCAATTTTTATTACAATTTGTGTGTGCAAACATAGTTTTAATCAATCGACCTCTTACCAAATAAGAGGTTGGATCGTTGTACAGGTCTCCTGGCAGTCGGGTGTATTCATGAGGGGGCGGCCGACACACCCCCTCCACACCCCTGTCAGTCAGGGACCTGTAAGAATCAGCATCGGGAAAAGTTCGTCTCGAATAACGAGTACCCGAGCATTTTAGTGCTCGCTCATCTCTAGTTAGGTCCTTAAGGGGTTAAAAGAAGATTCCTGGAAAACCGCATTTTTCCTTCTGGGGTCCATGCTTATATAGGCAGACCCCAGGTTCCGTGCAAAATAGGTTTTTGGGTTTGTTCTTAAAGAGTACCTGTCACCCCCGAAAAATACCCCCACCAAATATGTTCCCCCTAATCCTGTCCCCAGCCCCTTTATATTTGTTCAATTTTTATTACAATTTGTGTGTGCAAACATAGTTTTAATCAATCGACCTCTTACCAAATAAGTGGTTGGATCGTTGTACAGGTCTCCTGGCAGTCGGGCGTATTCATGAGGGGGCGGCCTCCACACCCCCTCCACACCCCTGTCAGTCAGGGACCTGTAAGAATCAGCAGCAGCAGTGCTTTTATTGCGCAATCGCTGCCGGCTCTATGCATTCACATTCAACCGGAACTGTGAATAAGCACAGCGCAGCCCCTGTCAGTACGCTGCATCGCATAGAGCCAGCAGCGATTGCGCAATATATGTGCAGCTGCCGGCTATTCTTACAGGTCCCAGCTGACAGGGGCATGGAGGGGGTGTGTCGGCCGGACCCCTCATGAATACACCAACTGCCAGGGGACCTGTACGGTGATCCAACCTCTTATTTGGTAACAGGTTGGATCAATTAAAATTATGTTTGCACACACAAATTGTAATAAAAAATGAATAAATATAAAGGGTCTAGGGACAGGATTAGGGGGAAAATATTTGGTGGGGGTATTTTTCGGGGGTGACAGGTCCTCTTTAAGTTGAATTTGTATGCAAGTCAAAACTGTATATTTTTTAATTGTAGCTCCAGACAAAAACATTTTTTGTCCCATTGACAATTATATTTTCAAAATTTTGGCCTGTAATGAGACAAAAGACTATCCAAGGAGCTTAATTCCAGACACCTTACAGTTGATTATTGTAACCTGGGGCTAAAGAAAAGCATCCAGAGAGCTTCATGAGAGGTCACATTGGGCAGAGAGTCTGTAACTAGGGGTTGTCTGTGAGTCGGGTCTCATTAAGTTGGGGACGACCTGTATAGGAGACACACATTTTTCTGCAGTCTGGTCTCATCACTGTATGATTTTTCTTTCTCTATGCTTTGAACTATATTGCCCATGAATCAGTATCACATTGGCAGCTTGAAACTGTACCATCTATGCATGCTGTGGGGACATTGGGGCACATTTACTAAGGGTCGTGCGCCAGTCTTCTGTTGTACTTTGCACGTTCTTTTTAGTGAAAACTGCTTGCTCTGGTATTTAAGAAGTGTCTGCACCACATTTGTGTCGCACACAACCCTTTTGTGGCATGGCTGCACTAGGCATCATGCAACACAAATTAGGGGGCAATCTGGTGCTCAGTCGGACCATGCCCCAGATTTAAATGCAAGTCTGACAGAATTGTGTTGCACGCCCCATGTTAAGGGTACACCAAAAAAAAAGGGTGCACTCTGTCGGGGAAGTGAAGAGGGCGCCAGATTTATGAAGAATGGGTGCCACAAATCATGTCTCCCTGTGCACACTACACAGGCAAACTGCTGTATGTTAGTAAATGTGCCCCAATAGGATAATCCAGCTCACAAAATAAAAAAAAAAAAAATGGAAGAGAGTATACAATCGAGAGGGTACTCAGTTTCTCCATCATTATTACTGTATGATGGAAGTCCCACTAACCATAGACAGTGGCTTTGATAAGTTTTGTGTCCCCTCTGTGGAGAGTCTATCCGGTATAGTTTATCATCAGATAGTGAGAGGCCTCTGGTCAGATACACAAATAAATAGAATTCTCAGCAAGTTATAGTGAGATTACATTATGTGACAATTTATTTTCAGATCTGAACAAAGAAGTATATGATCACTGACATGTAAACATTACTGGACTGGGGATGCAAAACTGCCGGTCTGTATAGTCTATATAGCTGTCATGGTCATATGTGTGGACTGCGGCCATCGATGACACACAGGCAATGGTTCACAGATCCATTGTTTTCATCCTGTGAAATGAACAAGTTTGTGTGCAGGTAGGCTTAGGGCACCAGTCATTGTGTAGCTGTCTGGTCTCAGGGACCACTGCATATTGGTATAACTAGATGCAGAGATGACTAGGACCACAAACTTGCTGTACTATATCAACGGTGGAATAAAAAAGTTGTCTATGTTTTGTTGGGATATTGGGAGAAGTCAACCAAGAAAATATTGTGCCGTGATAGTTTCAATTTCAAATGATATAAAGTAAGAATGAGCCTGGATTGTTCCTTTTTTATTCAGGTTTGATTTTACCTTCTCATTATCCTATTATAATTCTTTCCAAATAATTGAGGAAGGAAATACTTCTAGCAGAGGAAATGGGACCTCTTTCACTTTAGATTTATAACCAAGAATATAATCAAAAGTTAAAACCAAGATGTCAACTATGAAGAGCAGTTGTGATTACCACGCAGAGGGAGCTGTATAAGTCCCAGTGATGCTCCATATGTTTTCCGGGTCCTAGATATATGTAGCATTACTGTAGCAATACAAGAAATCTCACTCATATGTCTGTGTCAGAGAGCTTTCCTAGCTTATATTACCTGTGACAGCATTACTGATTATGCAAAGGATGAAACAGCACATATATTTCTTGCAAGTAATGTTCTTCATGCTATTTGATGTGTAAAATGAAACTTGGGAAGTTTGAATCTGACAGCTAATAATACAGAGAACATGATGAAAGTGAGGTGAATGAAGTACATTAGAATCATTTACAATTACTGTCTTTCCCTAATATTAATCTGTCACTTCATGTAACTAAACGACTTTGCGGAAATGGCACTCAAGAGCGGGATGGAAACCTGCAAACTGTGAAAGTTGGTCAAGGAAAAAGTCAGGTCATCTTGTGTGCTAGCAATGCTTTCTTCTAATATCCTACCAATGTAGTAGCCTAATGTCTGTCTCCGTCCAAAGTTCAGTACATGACAATGAAGACTATCCAAAAACAGTGTAGCTTCAATACGCAACTAAATTTGGATTGGCCTTAATAAAAAAACACACACACACACAAATATATAATCACAGCAGAAACCACCTAACATTGTCTGGATTCCACCATCCTCATTAGCCACAATTATTCTTCAGAGGAGGGTAGTGGGTGTTCCACTTCACTATGTTCTGTTCCTCACTTACTTACTGTGGATTCTAAACATGTAATAGAAATTATTATTTATGTGGCAGGTTTTTAATGCAACATGTGAATTTGATTTGTAGGTCCACATCAATTCACTCTCTTGTGTCTCAGAATTAAGAAGGAAAATGTGTTTCACAAGATATTATGCTGCTTTTAGCAATCTTTTAAAAATGTAAACATTTTTAAACTTTTTTTACAGTGACTTTATCACAAATTTCCTGTGCCTCTAATAAAGTGTGTATTTTGGGGATTAAAACTTTATGGGGGACATTCACTGCAAGTGCTTGTGCACCAGCATATGATAAAACAGTCAATCCTCTGACACTGCCTGGCAAAGGACTATGCCACAAGCAGCCTGTGATCTTTCAGCCATAAAAGTTAACTATCTGTAGCGAGTGTACATGTTTGGGGCAGGAACTCTCTGCAATGGTCCGCTGCAGGCTCCTGCCTCTTCATGCTCTATGCCCACTTTCCGTGGAGGGGGTGTAAAGGGAAATATAGTCGTACAGCAGTAATTGCAATTATTTTGGGGCTTGTATGTCAAAAAACTGGTGTATAAGTCCTGATAGATGTCCCCCTATGAGTGGAAAAAGTGTTAATCGACAATAAAAAATCTTGATCAACTATCATTGGAGTGGACTGTTGCCTTTTTTGTCAGTTTATCCAAAAATAGTTAACTAACTGCAAGATTGCAAAAATCTGTATTACCTGTGGAAGATGATGTGCTTTCAGGGCCTTGTGTCAACAGAGCAAAGATTTCAGCAGCACTTCTTCAAAGTCTGAAACCTCATTCTCCCTCTGTCACTTTGCCCTCTTCAATTTCCATCTGCTCTTTTTCTAATGTATTGCAAAGTAACTTTCAAATCTAAACTCCAGCTGGCTGAGTCTTCTAATAGCATTTATCCATAGCTATTGTCGCTTTCAAGTTTTGCTTTTTATTAAAACTCCAACATTAAACACTTATTATATCTGCTCTAAGTTAAAAAGAAAAGCTTCAGGGGGTAAGTGATATTTAGAGACATGACCAGCTGGTAATTCCATCTTTTATGGGGACTGCTTAATAAACATGACAACAAGTGCTCACAAATGCAAATCAGCATGTATTATACCAGACATATGACCTTCTCCGACAAAGGTTGGATGGAAATCTTTATGAACGAAACAATCTTAACTCTGTCCATACAATCCTCTTGTTTTACTTATAATCTTTTGCATGTTATCCATGTTCTTTTAGGTGAAGAAGTAGGAGTTGAATAGTTGGTGTTTGACATAGTGATTTTGGCTAGTACTGGTATTCAGTTCAACATAATAAAAAAATTACAACTTTACTAATTGACACTTGTTTTCACATAATTGTCCTGCATGTCAATGAGTGTGTCCTAAAGTTTCAATAATGAGTGTTTGCTTTCTAACATACATCACGGCCAGAATAGAATGGAGAATTAATTGTATCAGATGTATTGCATTGGTAATGTTAGTAACTTTTATTAAAAATATTCTATTTAGCGATGTGTATTTACAGTAAGTGACCACAAATTGAGACTATAGTCTCAACTTGTAATCATGTGGCCTGCTTTGTTTTTTCAGTCCAGACGCACAGATATAATGATTAGTGATGAGTGGACCCGGACATTGCAGTTTCTGGCCTCCGAACCCAGATTTCAGTCAGAAGTGCGGGTTGGGGTTTGGCTTGCTTTGTAGCAATAGCAGGTGTTAACCCTGCAAATTCTGTTTGCAGTATTTAATTGCAGGTAGCATGTGCATGCCTCCAGTTTCCCAGATGACTTCACAGGGAGAGGCGATACTTCAGAAAATAGTGGCATGAATGTGATGCCAGCATTGAAATGCCAACAGCTAGGGTTAACATCCTCAATCAGTGCAAGCACCGATCATGCAGCTGTTTTTGGGTTCAGTACCTGAACTTTTGAACAAAGTTCAGCCGAACTCACCAAACTGGAACCCTATGCTAGTCCAAGCCCTCCCCTCCCCTTTGAAAGGACATATTTTGGTCAATATGGGACATGGACTTGAGACAGCGTGTGCTCACAGCACTGTGACCTGGTGCTCCCTCTAGGGAGGCAGTGTTGCAGCCGCTAATTGGCTGCATCAACAGCCCCCATATGTTTATCTACATGCCTAAATAGCACAACAGATCCTGGTGTCTGAGTGAGGGCCTTAAGATAATAATTTTGCACTGGGTTCCAAGACTGGCAAGTTGTGAGTGTTTCTCTTTTTGATTTCCCTTGTATATATGGTTGTATATATGGTTGTATTTTGTAGTCATCTCCAAAATAATAAAATATCTGCATAATAGCTGTAGGTACAAAATGAATAATTATACGTAGACATAAATACTTATAACACACGTATATTTCAATTTGCATGTCCAAAAATGTTACATTTACAATATTACAATTATTAAGAATTTTGACTTTATAATTCTTTGCTGTCAACTACTCTTCTAGATCATTAACAATAACATCATGTTTCTTTGCTTCTTTGTACTGATGGTCAACCCATTCATAAAATGTGCAATCCATAAAGACTGATAGATTGAGACTGCAGATTGAGAATTTTATTGAAATATTTTAAGGAATGGAAAATGCAAAAAAGTTTTTTTTAGGATGAGAAAAAGAAAACTATACCTCTTAACATTTAGCTACAGACAATGCTCCCTGTCAGTGAAGAGAAGTAGGATGTGAAAGGCCTTTAAGAGTATGAATGTGTGCAAGGGTGGCCCATAAAGATAGTCTTGGTAAGGAGATATTTTCTTGTTCCTCCACCATAAGTCTATGGTTTCCAGTTCCATGGGAGTGTAATGAGGCTGATCATGATAATTAATCAGATGACCGTCCTGCACCAGTATTAGAAAAACGCATGGGCTAGAGTTGATTTGAGCTAAAGATAACATCAATTCAAACCAAGGAACTACCATTCTGAATTGCCTTGATACCTGACCAGGCATGACAATTTTTTTGTAAGTAGAGGACAGGGTACGAAATCACAAAAAGTCAGAATTTCTGGAATGGTAAAATACCTCCAATACCTCAGTTGTTTTCCCCAGGAGTTTTGTTCCGGATCTAGTTCCAATTCAACGCTGTTGATTTCATTTTGACTTGTTCTGGATATGTTATGGTAGGTTTTTACCACTTACTTAGAAAGTAATATGCATATGTCTATATTTAAAGAAAAGTATATACTAGTTAGATTATCCACAGTTCTTTCTAGTCTATTTCCAATTTTCCAGAAGTCATTATTGAAAAATGCTCTGAAGAGTAACTGTATGAAGATTATGTGTTTCATAGAAGAATAAAAAAAACTTAGTGTCATCATAATCACAGGTGAGTATTTCATAGATAATATAGTAAAATGAAAACCTATACTTAGAGGGAAAAAAAAGTTGAGAAAGGCGCACTTTATCAGTTTAAACATTACCAGAGAGTTATTGGCAGCATTACATTAGCACATCTCCCTTTCAAAAGCCTTTATCTTGTCTACATGAATTACTCATGATAACAGCAACAATCTTACAATCATTTTCTCCATTTCCCTGATTCTTATTTTTCTTCTTTCAGTTTCCTTCTGAAACTTTTGAACATCTTTCCAAAATAATGCTCTATTGTTACAGCTGATTCAGCTCCTTTACGCCTATGAATGTTTTATTCAGAGATGTTTTGAAATAAGGTGTTTTTTCTCGGTCGGCTTAACGACTTCATTAATGCAGAATCAAGTCTCTCTTTTCACTTCTATTAGATGATCTGGGAAAGATCCATTATTACTCTTTACTGTAAGTTTGTTTTACCCAGGCTCTTTTTGTGTCAGGCAGATGAGCAGAGCGTGATTAATCTGCGTTTTAGGAATATCTTCTTTAAATTACCAAAGAGTTGAACTTTATTAACTGTCCTGGAACAGTGGGAAATAGCAAATGCAATAAATAGTGTTGTTTAAAGGATCTTCTTTACTTTCAAGCATCTCCAATTTCGCCTTTTGTTATGATTTGTTTTGTTTAAAGCTTACCCTAGTTTTACTAAATCTTTGACTTAATCTCAGCGATGTGCTAAGCTGCACAAGACCTTTTATCATCACTAAAATTTTAAACATTTTAGAAAATTAACAACAATTGATCCATATTTTGAGTATTTATAGACATTTATTATTTAACTTATCAAAAAACATTTTAATAGAGCAGATTGTCAAAAGAATTGTTAAGGTTATCAGCTTAGTAACATTTTATTCACATAATTCAGTAACACACTGTGAAAAAGGTAAAGAAGGCAAAACATAAATGTCCAACAGTACAAAAAAATGTTGTGCAAACCTGCAAAATACACGCACCCAGGGGGCGACACACTGAAATAACTAAGTGGTTTTGACTTTTAAGAAACCAGTAAACCACTCCACCCCAAACACTGATTAGCATAGATTTCAGCTAAAACTGAAGAGAAGTAGGATGTTTTTTGAGCCAAGGTATGGTAAATTTGGTTGTCCAGTGTGTCTCCATCCTAACCCGCGTTGTTCCCCCCCCCCCCCCCCCCCTTACTGTACCGATTTATTTTAAAAGTGTTGTGGCACGAGTGGGGCAAAAATAATTCACAAATTTCATAGTGTATGCTAGGAATTGAAACTTTTTCATGCCTTGTACACCAAAAAACGGTGCATATGGCATGATACATCAGCTTGAGCTTCATGTATACATGAAGGAAGTTCTGGAAAGTAATACATTGAAAGCAACAAGATTTTAAGTGACTTTGACAAATTTGTTAAATTGGGATGGCTATATAAAACAGCATATGGTATTTTGTGGCGTACTTTGGATAGGCAGTACTTAATACCTTCCCACTAGGAATACACATAATTTACATACAACTGGTGAGTCAAGAATAGCCTGGTCTAATAATCTACCCAGTGCAAATGCAGACTGGAAACAATGACTTTTCAATCACTCACTGTCACCAATTATGACAAGCCCTTTTCTTGGAATGTCAGTGAGGCATCAGCCATTGCAAAATAGAAGAGAACAATTTGAAATGAAAATGGAAATGGGAAAGCATGAGATCCATGTGGTGAGTATTATTTTTTTTCTAATTTCAATAAAAAAGGTATACATGCTCACATGCTGTTATATTCCTATTGTTGCTACTTTGTCACAATCATACAACTTTATTTGCTGTATTGTTCTATATAATTTATGATTGGAAGATCGATGTCACAAAGCAGTGACTATAAGTGAAGGAAATAGCTTAAGTGCCATAAGTCTCAGAGATGGCTGGTGCAAAGCCCAGTGATGAGGTGCATGCAAGTTAACATATCATGTACCGGTGTGAAAGAGATGAATGAAGAGATAGTTTGACATGTTAAAACTGGCAATTTCCTAGTGCTGCCAATGTAAGATAAGCCAGTAAATTGCTTAGAAATATAGAGAGCCTGAGCTTTGATATCTGCAGAGCAGTCTGCTTAATAAAGTTAATGGAAGGAGATCACTGGTTAAACCATAAGGGAAAGCCCTGAAATCTGTATATTTGAAATACAAGGACAAATTAGTTTTTTAGCATGAACCTAAAATCCGGTTCATATTCCTGTTTGTATGGTTGGTAATGTGACCTTTCCTAGCCTTGATTATTCTACCACTGTGAAATTCTGTCCATAGCCGGAGGTGCTAACTCTAACGGTGAAACTACTTTTTCATAGAAGTTCCTTTGCAGCTGAACTACTTGTCGTATACAGCTGAATCCCATTGAATCAATCGATCCTGAGACTAACCTGCCTGGATCACAGGAAAAACTAAGTAGAGGACTTGAAAAGATTTTGGGTTTCAGCTCCAATGAGCTATCCCTGCTATTTAGCTGATAGTAGGGATAAAAATCACATGCACTTAGTCATAGCTATTACATGCCCTTAGTCATAGCTATGATGTGTTTTTACTTTTGCCTGAAACGCGTCAGATGTTTAGTAGGGATAGTCTTGTTTCAATAAAAGAAAGCTTTATTTTTTACAGAGTTGAGACCCAAAATCTTTTCACGTGGTCTGATATCTTCAATCGGTATACCCCCTTTAATTTGGATCAGAAATATCAATTTGCTCCTCCATTTTATCACATGTTGGAACCAGAGGCATCACAGCTTTGTGCTGTACCTTCTCACATGTTTTATGAAACAGGGCTGGCAGAATGGAAAAAGATAACATGTACTTCTGTTGATAGATCTGAAGACCATGTGGTGGTGGGAAGTGGATTGGAAGGGCTGATTGGAGCTAGTGGGAGGAAGACGATGCTTGGCTACAATCTCTGAGAGCGGCATAGAGGAAATTCGGATTTAAGGCAAAAACTTAACACATTCCAGTTGGAACTTGACTTGCAACGGTTCTACAGAACCGTGAGACTTAAGACGTTCTTCTCTACTGAAACCACTCACACTTGGACCCCCCAGGATTCCCAATCAGCCCTCATCCGAACTAAGTGATCTGGGCCTCAGCACCAAAAGCAGCTTTTCACCATCCAAAAACGACCACGCAGTCGAGAATTTTATATCCTTAGTTAACAAAGATTTTCTTAAATTTAAACGCGACATAGAAAGGGGTCTCCTACATTTCCCCAGTAATTTTTCAGGCACAGACCGCCAAGCCTTAGAGTCTCTCATCCAGGATAAAAAATTGATAGTCAAACCAGCCGATAAAGGTGGTGCCATTGTCGTAATGGACAGGAAGGATTATACTGAGGAAATACTCTCCCAATTATCTGATACTAACGTATACCGCAAACTCTGTAGAGATCCCACTACTACACTGTCCCAGAAGATTAAAAACACCCTAGACCAATACCTCCACGACCATACCATAGATCAAAAGACATACAATTTTCTACACAAACAAAATCCCATCATTCCAGTCATTTACATTTTACCTAAAATACATAAAAGATTGGACAACCCCCCCCCCCCCCCGGTAGACCCATAGGCGCCTCAACTGACTCCCTTCTCTCACCACTGGCCATCTTCGTGGAAAAAATACTGACACCATTGACCAAGACAACACCCTCTTTTCTCCTCGATACCAATGACTTCCTGACACACATCCATAACCTACAACAGATCCCACCTGACACCATTCTTGTCACATGGGATGTCTCAAGTCTTTACACGAGCATCCAGCACGACAAAGGTATCTACGCTGCAGCACACCTACTGGACAATTCGCATCATCCACCAAAAATTAAACAATTTTGCCTTGACCTCCTCACACTTATCCTACAAGAAAATTACTTTACGTTTCAGGACACATTCTATCTACAGATACGGGGAACGGCCATGGGCTCCAATATGGCCCCCCCATATGCTAACAGCTACATGTCAGATTTCGAACATCGCTTCATATACCCCAATGTCACCTACCATATGAGCTACAGGGACTCATGTGACAGTAAATTGTACATCCATGTTTCAACACTATTCTCATTAACATGTCTTGTTCTATTTACAGATTCAATAGTCTGACACCAGCATCACTAAGGTATAATTTATCTCTGTCCTGTACTGTCCCCTTTTTTTTTTGTTCTTCTCCTAGGCACCATTGCCATGACTTCACACACAATCATCATCACTCAGCGGCACTACACCTCCATATCATACACAGCTCCTCCCAATATTTTTTTTTTTTTTTTACCGGCTTCTATGCACTTCCGCGCTTCCAGTCCACACTGGAACGCATAGCTGGAACGACACTTCCGGTTCCTGTACGTCACTTCCGTTTCCGGGAAAATCACTTCCGGTTCCGGTCTCACAGCTTAAATACCCGCCATCCGCAACATAACACCAGCACAGCCAACCTACAGTGGGGTCTCCCGCGCTCCACAGCTCCCCAAGCGCCACAACGGTCATAGAACCGTATTCACACCACCGCAAGTCCAGCAATCCGGTAAGACAGTTTCGCCCTGGGACACTATAGGGTTACATTACTGGACACCACGTTGCCAGATAACACACCACTGATACCTTTTTATACACCTGCTGGACACAAACAATATCCTCTCAATACTTCCTTATTGCTCTATCGCATCTTGCCTGTACATTTGGTTCCTCTCTATGCTTCCTTAACATTCTGTTTCATTGTGCCTGTACACTTGGATCCCCTTTTTTTATCTTCTAATATAGTTCTCACCATCATCTATCTAGACCTCATTAGTGGCCGTGTCTTCACCCCTGGATGGTTATGTCCACTGCAGCATCCACGATACCCATCGAGGCCACCATCACATTTGGCTTACACTCATCATGATCCTTTTATTGTCATTTTTGTTAATTATACCTATTATTTTGCTTGTTACTGAGATGTATGTATTTATTTTGTTTATATATTTCATTTTCTGTACAGAAAAGGTCTGATGTTATAAGACCGAAACGTTGCATTAATTTTGGATTGCCAATTCACTATAATAAAATATGCAAATCAAGTATCACAGGAGTGCCAAGTTTTTTTCAAGATTTATTGAGAGGTGTTGCAGCCTACTTGTGCACCCATACCACCAACATTGAGTGACGTGTACTACTTCCACAATTACTCAGCTCCGTAAAAAACCCCAACTTTCTTTTATTGAAACAAATTAAAATGCAGCAACATGACTATCCCTACTATTTAGCTGATAGTAGGGATAAAAATCACATGCCCTTAGTCATAGCTATTACATGCCCTTAGTCATAGCTATGATGTGATTTTACTTTTGCCTGAAACGCGTCAGTTGTTTAGTAGGGATAGTTTTGTTTCAATAAAAGAAAGCTTTATTTTTTACAGAGTTGAGACCCAAAATCTTTTCAAGTGGTCTGATATCTTCAATGGGTATACCCCCTTTAATTTGGATCAGAAATATCAATTTGCTCCTCAGACCATTTTATCACATGGTTGGAACCAGAGGCATCACAGCTTTGTGCTGTACCTTCTCACATGTTTTATGACACAGGGCTGGCAGAATGGAAATAGATAACATGTACTTCTGTTGATAGATCTGAAGACCATGTGGTGGTGGGAAGTGGATTGGAAGGGCTGATTGGAGCTAGTGGGAGGAAGACAATGCTTGGCTACAGGCTCTGAGAGCGGCATAGAGGAAATTCGGATTTGTGGTGGAAGTGTATAAAAGGTCAAAAACACGAAATAGCTGATGTAACAAATGCAGATCAAGTCCAAAACCTTGGAGTTGGTTCAGATAGTATAAAAGCAAGGCACAAACCAAGTAGTACCTTCACATTTTTCTTTTTGTTTTATTCATGGTGTTACATGGTGTTACAATTGGCCTTCCCTGAAGAATAAATAGTACAAAATTGTTTATGACTAATCAAAATAGTACAACATTTTGGTCATCCCAACCTTTGTCAAGTTAGATGTCTATTGTACATAGCCGGTTTCAAGGTAAAGTGAGACAGAGCTGCCTTACCTTACCCTGAAAGCGACTACATATTTGAAGCAACTACTTGGTGTGTGCCGTGTTTTCATGCTGTATAAAGCAGGATTGAGTGTGGGATACCTTTGTTCTTTCAGCAGTTGTCTCCGATGGACAGCTGCTGTAACGTCAAGCTGGAAGCTGAACAATTGGCATACAGTTAATTGTTTCAGCAATAGGGATGCAAAGTCAACTTCAACAGGAAACAATCTGATTACTGATAATGGTAGGAAGATGGTTTTGCAGCCTGTAACTACTGAAACACATTCAACCTTTTTGGAATAAGATCAATTTTGTAGCTGGAGGACCCATTTAAAGTAATTTACTCTTATTTACCAAACTCATGGATAGGGCCTGAGTAAGCGACATGTGGTAATGATACTGTTGTGCTACACAGCCCATCTTCATGTATATTGTTCTTTGATGGGGAACCCTCCTTATGCACTCAAAAATGAACTTGTAATAATTGTTTTGTCTGCATGCTGGTATTCTGTGTAAACTTATGTCTTTATTGTATACATAATATTTCTCTAGCTCTTTGACAGTTTATTTCAAACAAGCAATTGTTTATAAAAATTAAAAGAACATTATGGAATGATGGAGCGCAGAAGGAAAAACACTCTCTGTTGTTATTAATTTATATGTGTCTGCATTCCTTTAATGTCGGAGAAATCTTAAGCATATAATATATACTCAGAGGGAATATGTCTTTATTAGAAAAATACACTCAATGAATAAAAAGCTACAAGCAATGATTTACAAGTTTTTTTTCATCAACAAAACATTAAAGTTCAGTAAAATATAGTTGCTGATAATTCTAAGTATTTGAAATGCAGAATCATTGATGATGCCTTTTATGGTCCCCTGAGTACCAAACACTAACTATACAATGTGCTTTGAAGAGAAAGATGTGGTCAAAACTGCAGAAAAAAACTGAATAAAATACTTATTTCTATGTTTCTAAATCTATTGTGGGCAGTACATAGATATTTTTAAAGATCTTCTTGTACCTAGGCCTGTGACTATTACAAGGGGGCATCATCTACGCCTAGAGAAGAGGGGGTTCAACCATCCATATAGACAGGGCTACTTTACTGTAAAAACAGTGAGATTGTGGAACGCTCTGCCGCAGGAGGTTGTTATGGTGGATACTTGGTACATGTTGGAGAGGCCTGAATGCTTTTCCTTTGAATCTAAACATCCCATGTTATGGGAAGAAAACATTTGTTTGATCCAGTAGGTTGAACTTTATGAACTTTATGGAGCTTTATCCAACCTTTTCTATTATGATACTATGATTATCCTTCATGTCCATATTATGTCCTGCAATACACTCATACAGTTCTGACCTCAGGGGCCCTGATATATATCTGGAAACTCGGAGCCCAAAAGTCTTTTTTGCAAAGAGTGCTTGAAAAAATAAACAAAGAGGCATTTCTCAAGCAAGAACACATCCCTATGATGCCTATTCAGTATGTCTGAAGCGGTTATGAAAAATAATGATAAAAGTATGTTTCTGAGGCTCGGTTCACACTACCATTTAAACCTCCGTTCTTTATCTCAGTTACAATTACATCCATTAAAAATCCTATTTATATCGATGTAAATTTTGTATCATCTGTTATGTTCAGTTAGGAAGTCCTCCGTTTTGAATCCATTTTTTTACACAAAAATTGACAGTGGATGCAGTAGTATTTTTTTCTGTTTGAAGAATAATGTAAAAATAACGGGATGTTATAACTTTTACATTGAAATCAATGGGAGTTGCTGGGCATGTGCCACGATTCTGTTCGATGTGCACCACTATTCTGCAACATGAACAAAGTGCACCATCATGAAGAATCTGCACCACAATTCATTAATCTGGTGCCCTCTGTACACTTTACCATCAGCATTTCCGTTTATTTGTCTATGTTTAAAAAGAAAATATAGATGAGAAATAACCTGAACGTAACTGAAGACATGTCAGTTACTGTCCGTTTTTAACGTGTATTATAATAAATCATTAATCTATATTATAATCACGTCTATCTATTGCTTCATCTCTTTTATCTACCTGTCCATCTATATATCTCTCTGATGTAACTATCTCAGACTTCTTGCATTGACTGTTTGCTTGCCCGGACGTAGCACAGGTGACCATACAGCCGCACACTTGAGAGGAGGAAGGGTGAGCACTGCCAGTAATGGCGCCTGGCTGTACACTTGCAGGCTCTGTTTTTTTCCCATACATGGTACAATGCAGTGGTACAAGTGTGTGCACACTGTACCGTGGCTAGGCGCCATAACGGTATATACGTCCCCACAATGGCTATGTAAAAGGGCACTAAGATCATATTCTAACACTCCTAAATGTTCCTGCCACACACAATGCACATTAACATCTAAAATCCTGTCTGTCTATCTATCCCACGTACTGTATGTATTTTTCAGTTGTGTTTTATGCACCTTGTGCATGAAAAATGCATCATAAACTGATCAAACGTGTGTAACAACAGACAAACTCTGACTGAAAACTGAGTGCATTCTGTTGAAAAATATCAGTTTTTACTAACTAAACTGTAGCTTATCCTAATATTAATATACTGTGGTTTTGTCCAAAATAAAAAAGAAAATATGGTTGGGGACATTTTGGCCAAAAGCACGGCAGGGTGCAGCAGCAGAATCGCCTGAGGCTAAATTGCAGCAATTTACAGTTACAGACTAGTGGATGGGATTTATATAAAATCCTAAATACATGATGGATTTAAGCAACCCAATTTGCCTCAGAAGCACATTGATTACTGCTGCAGATTCTGGATATGGAGAATCGGCACTTAAACAAAACTATTCCCAAAGGACAGGAACAATTCAAGATCTTCAGGTTTATTACAATTTAAAAAAACGACATGATTCGGCTCTTCATCAGGCATGTACTGAACCGAAACACGTTGTTTTTTTTAAATTGTAATAAACATGAAGATCTTGAATTGTTCCTGTCTTGTTTAAGTGCTGAACCTCCTTGAAACCACTGTTTGGGCCCGATGCATGCATACTCCGCGATCCTATGTGTGGAAATAGGACACGCTGACATCGTGGGAGGCTGCTGGCTGCCAGACTGTTCTCCACTACAATGCAAGCAGTGCATAAAGGTGAGACGTTTTCTTCCTTAGCTGCTAGAGTTTGCTGAACTTATTTCACAAGGCCAGCAACTTCTTATTTTCCAGGTACCTCTTGGTCCCCGGAGTATTCCATCCACACTAGAGGCACTTCCAGCTCTCCATAGATTCTAGATGTGGAATTCAGCTACGAAAATGTAAAGGTTGAGCCCTGCCCACTTGCAGTGAAATAATAGCACTCTAAAGCTTTGATGGATAATACACATTTTACACAGGTTTTTAGGCTTTTTGATGTCTGCTGTGAACAACCTGACCATGTGTCTGTTCATTGTATATTGTATCTTTCAATTGGTTGAATGCAGAATCCATCAAATAATTCTTAAGATGAATTTTCAAAGCCTTTTTGTTGAGTTATAATTTGCATCACAATGCTTGTTCATTTTGGCACATCTTTAAGTTTGAACATTTTTCTCCTTAGGTGTTCATTTTCTCTGTCAGCCCTTTACTAAGTGATACCTCATGTGCTTTTACAACTTTTTTTTTAACTATAGTGAATTGGATAAAACAAACTAAATATTTGAGCTGTTTGTAAAATGCATGATGCGCCCCAACAAAAATATATAATAGCCAAAATTGTGCTGTTCACTGATTTATTACTTTCCACTAAATGCTCCTACTTGAACATTGTTCCCCATAGAAAGCTGTGAGTAACATATTACAACTTTGTACAATGCTGTTAGATGCTAGTGTGCATCAGGGCTTGTCATGACTTACTGTAGTTTACTCTTCTAATTCTTCCCTTTTATAGCTTGGAACATTAAACTAGTAGTGACTGATTCGCTGTAACCTAGAAACCTTATCCAAGTCTCCAATTTGACTTGGCTGCAAGGAACTCGATACGTCTCTCTGATTTTATCTCTGCATGGAGCTAAGTTTGTTTGATACACTGCCCCACAGGTGAAAATTCGTAAAAATAAACCTCTCCTCGGCCTGTAATTTATGTACAGATTGTTTAACCACATTCCTCTGTTAAATAAGTCTGGTTGTTTAAAGTCATATATATTGTTCTCCTGCCAAAGGGAGAAAAAACAACAAAAACTTATTTTGCCTAAGTAATTATATGTGTTTAGTGTAGACAAAGAAATTATCACAGCATGAAAATGTAATTATTTACTCATTGAAACAACGAGGCACAGCAGGTAGGTAGCTTTTATTTAAGGCAACATTACACAAGAGGCACAGCAAGATAATGTGATTTTGGAATAATCAAAACGTGGAGTGCACAAATTGTCATTTTTTGGTGTAAGTTTGCTTATCCCAAGCTTTTGGAATTGAAATTACATACATTTATTTCAAGGACAAGGAAAATGAACCAAGGATAGAGCAACAATGATTCATTTGACAGAATTCAACCCTCTTCCTTGGTATGCAGCATATAGCTATAGCATAGACATACACTATATACTGTATATGTGGCTTGTTGCAATGTTTTGTTGTTTTTGAATGGTTTCTACATATATTTGAAAAAAAAAGTATGTTCCTGTTTTAAAATTAGTGTCACAATAAAATATAGCATGTACCCAAGCACAAGGTCTATGGGGGACATTTAGCATATGCCAGCATACCTGCACCTGCGTATGCCAAAGTCTCCACCAGTCCCATGCCTACAGATGCATCAAGATGGTATAAAGTAGGAAATAATCACCATTGCTGAGGCTTCGACAGTAATTGCAATCATTTCAGGACTTGAACTCCTGCTTTATGGTGTACAAGTCCTGATAAATCTCCCCTATATCAATAAATATTTAGCCTTAATCCCATCCATACGCCAGCTGCATACAAAGGTACTGCTTGTGCGGCACTGTTCTTACAGCAACATCTCTGCAGTTTGACCAATAGAAAGGGAGTTTTTGGACTATATTTCTGTATGTACTTCCGTGCTTGACAATGTGTTCAGTCCATGGCATCAGTCCTACGTATGTGTCAGTTTTCACAGGCTGAACAACCCTAGACATTTTTGTTTTAAATAGCTGATTTGTCTGCCATGTTATTTAAAGGTAGAACAGTGGTAACTTGCAGACAGATAGGGGGGATTTTGTGCAACAATTCTGGTGGTTTTGTGCCACATTCATTAGACCTTTTTTGGTACTTTTTCGATTTGTCCAAATAAGGGGGTGAGGCCTTTGGAATAAGAGTGTGACCTCATGAGAAATAGGCGTGGTTTATTTCATCCAATCTCTACACCTTATTTATATTTGGTTTACCCTTTTTTTTCTTGCAAAAATAGGCGCAAAATAGGACCAGCTAAAACCTGGTCTAAAGAAAATAGAGAAGAAAATTCCAAGGTGTAGAGCACCAAACAGACTAGGACACCATATTCATCAAAACCAAAATAGCAGGTTCATTTGGGGAAAATTAATGTTTATTGTCACGGATTCTTTGATTATCCAAAAGTAAGGCCTTTTGCTTTCAAATATGTTCTTTATTGTGTCCTTGATTCTAATGCAATGGTGCTTGGAATTTGCTCTGTCTCCTCCTCCATGCTCCTTCAGCCCTTCGGGCCCTCTCCTCCAGCATACTTTTTTTAATTTGTACTCACAGCTGTTAGACTAGTGCAGTTCCGGATGCAGAACTTGTTCTTCACCATAGATTAGAATGGCTTATTATTGTGCGCCAAAAAACAAGGGCACACAAAATATTAGAAGCACTAATTTTGATAAATGCCCCCCTTAGTGTAAGCTCCATACCAGAAGAGTTACAGCTTCCGCCATGTGGTGACCTGCAGAGAAAGGAAAAGTAACTAAGCCTAACTTTAAAAAAAAAAATTGTCTAAGCAACATTACTACAGTATAGCAAGCCAGAATTGAACAACCTCTTTAATGTATGGCATGTTTTGATGTTTTTCAAAAACCTTTTAAAATAAATGTAGAAATTACTGAAAAAAAACCCTCAGAGGAATGTATGGGTACACATTATGAAAAATGGTACCATAAACACATGGTAAAACACAGCGAAAGATTCAAATTGCAGGAATTTTCATCAGAACTGGCCTTTTCCAAGCAATCATAAACCATATGAACCTGACCTTTCACTAAGTACTGCCACTGAAGAAACAAGGCTATTCAGTATAATAGTCAATAATCACCCAAATCTAAAACCTCACAAAACCTATCCACTACCGTTTTGGCCACTGGCAACATAATTGTTAGCAGATTATATTCCTTGATTTTGTAACTTAAATAATTTTTTTCATAGGTAAGATATTTTAATAAAGGAATAATTATTACATGTGTTAACCTAACATGCTAAATAAATATACATCAGACAGCTAAATTTAATAAAAATGAGACAGATTTTGTGAAAAGCGGAGAAATTGGATTTGAGTTTCTTTGATATTTTCCATTTTCTATTTCATAAAACATTTTTATGGCACTTTAATGATCATCTCAACTTTTCTTTTAACCATACCTGTCAAGTTCTGCAGTATAATTAACCTTGATATTCTCCTAATCTTTGTGGATTTGACTACAATCACGTTGGATGGCCATTGCCCTGGTAATATAAGTGATCTATTTATAAGACCCTTCTCCTTTGTTTCAATAAATATTAGAATTGTGTGCAGAACTGTAATGGGCCTGCCATGGAGATGCATGAGCCTCTACTGTACCTCTATGTGTCTCCAATTATGTAAAGATGTATGTAAATGTTCCTGTTCTGTTCAATTTTAATTATATAAAACATATTCTAATCAATACAATTCTGGTGTTCCGGCGCAATGCTTCTAGGAGGACATACAGCAGATGAAATAGGTTTTGAAAAAGTGTCACCAATTTATGGACAACTACTGTACAACTACAACTACTGTATGGCTATTGTTTAACAACACTCTCAAGCCAGCTGGCTGGTTATAGTCATCATGAGAATTTTTCTTGAGTGGCATCTTGGTAATGAGACAAAATTTAAAAGGCTAAGAGTTGAAACAGCTGATATTATTTTTCACGAAGTGACAGGATTGCTTTCTAAGTACTGATACATTTCAGCTAGTGTCATGACTTTCCTTGGCTTTATCCACCTCTGTTTCTTCACACGTTAACTACTTTTTCTCATTATCGCACAAAGGTTTATTTAGATATGGACATCTATCACTTTATTTCCGTGCTAATGTAGATTGTATGGGTTCTAAGTATTAGAAATATATTTACAGCAGTAAGAGCAGCCTTTAGCTGGAGAGCTATTGACGATTGGGGTACAGTGTATGTAGATGAAGGCTTGACAGCTGAAACGTGCGTCGGGGTCAGCGTGGGGCTCAGCTGCACCATGGGTGAGGACAATTTGACTCTTTCTATTTCACAAAAAGTTCTCTTTACACATGCATTTGTATTACTCTTTTGATATACCTTTGGTGTGGATTAACTCCCACAGTAGGTATTTGGTGTCCATCTCCCATGTGTGTTTACATGATATTTTTATGTTGTTACTAATATCATGATGTATGGATATTGCCACTGTGCAAAATATTACATACAATATAAACCCACGTTGTCTAGTGTCGGGGTATATCTCCCCTGGGCACAGGTTTCTATTAACTCGTATGTACCTGTTGTCATGGTTTTAAAAATGTTTTGTTCACAATAAAACTATTAATATTTGATTATACTTCTCTTTGTGGAACTCTCTTTTGGTCTAAATAGTGCTTACATGTTCCATTGACATTACCTAATCTCAAATTGCGTATATTTTCAGCAAAAAGTTTTCTTTGGTTTGGTTGGATTTCCCTGCTAATGTAGATTGTATGGGTTCTAAGTATTAGAAATATATTTACAGCAGTAAGAGCAGCCTTGAGCTGGAGAGCTATTGACGATTGGGGTACAGTGTATGTAGGAAGGAGTTTGTACATAACATTGAGACATACGTCTTAGGACCTATCAAAAGAGTTTCATGTAAGGGATTATGGAACTTAAAAGCAACTGCAATCAAGTTTGAATACTCTGGATCCTCCTGCTTCTTATCAGCTTATCAGTTGTAAACTAAGGGTAGACTTATTATCAGTATGATGCCCATTGATACATAAGGGGCCAGGCTAGAACAAGCATTAATGCTCTTTATGAGTAGTATACCTTACAGTAGAACAGCTTTTAGCTTTTCGATGTAAGAAAATTAAAATGCAGTTCCAAAGGCAAAGGATTAACCAACATAAACTTTTTAGAAACAGATCTTTTATTGTTGATTGTTCCAGTCTCTAACCATCAACAGTTTTCAAGTTATCAAGGTTCTAGGGATTTCTTATATCACATGAGACTTTGAGAGGGATAAAATTCCCTCTGTGGTCATAGTTGCAGCAAGAAAAGATCTTCTTGAAAATAAATGGAACTGAATTGAAACACACATATAAACATTCATAAAAGAAATTATGATTATTTCTATCTTACCTGTACTATGTTTGATTTGCACCTATTTAAAACTAAAAGATAGATGTCACCATTATTATATTAATATCATCTGTGCTCTTTACTTAACCCCTTAACGACTTGGCCTTTTTTAGTTTTTTTCACTTCCATTTTTCACTCACCAACTTCAAAAATCTATAACTTGTTGTAGCTGTGTTATGGCTTATTTTCTGCGTAACAAATTGCAATTCATAGTGATGGTATTTAATATTCTATGGCGTGTACTGGGAAGCGGGAAAAACATTCCAAATGCAGTGAAAATGGTGAAAAACCACATTTGTGACGTTTTCTTGTGGGCTTGGATTTTACAGCTTTCACTTTGCTTCCCAAATAACATCTCTACTTTATTCGTTGGGTCGGTACGATCATGTGGATACCAAATTTGTATAGGTTTTATAATGTTTTCATACATTTAAAAGAACTAAAACCTCCTGTACAAAATATTTTTTTTTTATTTTGCCATCTTCTGGGGCCAATAACTTTTTCATACTTTGGTGTACGGAGCTGTGGATAGTGTCATTTTTTGCGAATTTTGATGGCGTTTCATTACTATAATTTTTGGGACTGTGCAACCTTTTAAACACTTTTTATTAATTTTTTTATATTTTTCAAAATGGCAAAAAAATGCCATTTTCGACTTTGGACGCTATTTTCCGTTACGGGGTTAACCGTAGTGAAAAACCGTTATCATATTTTGATAGATCGGGCATTTTTGGATGCGGCGATAACCTAATGTGTTTATGATTTTTACTGTTTATTTATTTTATATCAGTTCTAGGGAAAGGGGGGTGATTTGAATTTTAGGTTTTTTATTAATTTTTTTTTTAAACTTTTTTTTTATTTTTACTTTTACTATTTTTCAGACTCCCTAGGGTACTCTAACCTAGGTAGTCTGATCGATCCTATCATATACTCCAACTACAGTATGGCAGTATATGTATTTTACTATTCCCCATGCATTACAATGTGCAATTAGCACATTGTAATGCATGGGTTAAAACGAAGTAGCCTCGGGTATTTGGAACACCCGAGGTTACCATGGCGATGGATCGCTGCTCCCCGTGACGACATCGGGGAGCAGCGATCCACGACAAGATGGCGGCGCCCATGCGGCGCCATCTCTTTGAAGCCGCCGGCAGCATTGCCGGCGGCGATCGAGGTGAAAGCACCCACGATCGGTGCTAGCACCGATCGCGGGTGTTACCAGTAAGCCTTTGCTGCAATATGCAGCAAAGACTTACCGGCTATGGAGAGGGCTCGGCCCGCGAGCCCTCTCCATGCACCGGGACCCGGCGCGGGTCGGGAAGGGGTTAATGAAAAGTAAGACAAAAAACTATTGTCAAAGAAAAGAGAATACTTTTATACTGATGAGGGTATAGGCTAATTTTCCTAAGCGTTATAGATGTGATTGTGTTTAGATTTTAATATTTTATGCAAATTCACTTAAATGCGGGATGGTGTTGTGAATTACTAATGCAAAATACACATAAAAGACATAAAACACTTCTATCTCTTTTTGTGTTGTTTTTAAATCAAATGGACATAAATAGAAGAAGTATTCTCAAGGAACAGATGTTATAAGCTATGGAAATGTTCAGTGAGTAAACAAACAGCAGAAAGCTCATGAACCCAACAGGAGGTAAAATAGCCCTGATTTTTATTTAAATGTGAAAGAAGAATAGTCAACAATCATATGTGCAAACAATCTGAGCACCTTAGCAGTTTGTCTTTAATATGTCATGCTTCATTATTTTGCTTCAATGGTGAAATCAAAATCCATCATGATAAACCAACCAGGGACACTTACTCACAGATTCAAGTACCAGGACTGTGGTAATCTTCTTATGTTTGTTTTCCATGACCTCCTCTGAAATAAATACTGTATATACTCGAGTATAAGCCGAGTTTTTAAGCACAACTTTTGTGCTAAAAATTCAACACTCGGCTTATACTCGGGTATACAAAATAATAAACTTACAACTCACCATTCCGACGGCCCGGACAGCTCCTCTTCATCTTCATGCCGCAGGTCCGCGGCAGCTCCGTGGCCGCGCCTCTTCTGTCTTCATGCCAGCTCGGGGCCGCGACAGCTCTGTGCTGTTGACGTCACAGAGTGCGCCGGGCGGGCCGTGCGCATGAGCGGTCGAGCCTGCGCCGGCCTGAAGACAGAAGAGGCGCGGCCACGGAGCTGCCACGGACCTGCGGCATGAAGATGAAGAGGAAGAGGAGCTGTCCGGGCTGTCGGAATGGTGAGTTGTAAGTTTATTATAATTTTTAACGGCAACAGGGGGCTGGCAGGCATTATAAATTAAGGGGCTGGCAGGCTGTATACACAAAGGGGCTGGCAGGCTGTATACACAAAGGGGCGGCAGGCTGTATACATAAAGGGGTGGCACGGCTGTTAACTTAAGGGGGCTGGCAGGCTGTATCACAAAGGGGCTGGCAGGCTGTATACACAAGGGGCTGGCAGCTGTATATTAAGGGGGCTGGCAGGCTGTATACAAAAGGGGCTGGCAGGTGTACATACACAAAGGGGACTGTGCAGGCTGTATTACTGTGAGGGGGTGGGCTGCAGCTATATACTGGGAGGTCCTGTGACCATGCATTCTTCCCCACCCTCGCTTATCTCGGTCATAGGTTTTTCCTGGTTTTTTGGTGGTTAAAAACTAGGTACCCTGGCTTATACCGGGTCGGCTTATACTCAAGTATATATGGTAATAATAATAATAATTGTTCTGTCCCCCTTGTGTGAGTGGCATAAAGTGACAAGCAGCTAACCTTTTCCCTAACAACTCATTGGGGGCACTGGCTCATCAGTTTTTTTTTTTTTTCTTGGTGGTATATAAGGACTTTTGGAAGGTCTTTTTTGCCTTTATGTATATCGTTCTTTTTTTTGTGAGACAATGGACACAGCCATGTAGGAAGGGGGTTATATACGAAATAAATATCCGATACATAATTGGTACACAGCCTGCAAATCTTTTAAACATTACCTAAACATACCTACACTCAGACCCTGCACTGAATCTAAAAGGCATACAAAATAAATCACCAACTGATTTATCAAAGGTACAAGATTTCTTAAGTATTCACAAAATAACACTATGACATAAAAACAACCCATAAAAACAACACATTGTGGACAAAAAGTGCATCACTGGTCCATATACAAAAATTACATAATGGTCCAAAATGCAATAGCCAAAAACTCGCTCAGTACCCAGTTCTATGAAGTATGTGCTAGTGCTTAATTCAATACAATATACTAATCCATGACTGTACAATGCACAGTATATGAGGAAAAAATGCCATGATTAAATAAATACCCCAAATTTCATCATAGACATATGTAAAGTGCCTAATGCATATAAATGGCTATGAAATGGACACCTGGCTGCATAATATATATATATATATATATATATATATATATATATATATATATATATACAATATACATATAAAGTGCACTAAAAACAGAAAGCAAGGCAGCACTCCTGGAAAATCAAGGTGTTTATTCACCCATTGTGGCAGGTGCAACGTTTCAGGCCCTCAATGGAGCTATTTTCATGCATGGCTATCCTAATAAAACCCAATCACCTGAGGTTTCTAGTTAAACAATGCCCCATATTACACATGGAGAGGCGCTAGCATCGCATTATGAATGCAAATGGAAGGTGTGACCAATGTCTTATAAGGGACTTCCATGCTGTAAAGAAGAGCTGCTAGTGTCCCGCTCTGCAGCACAGAACGGTCCTCCCCCACCCTCCAGCAGTGTATCCTTCCTGTGGCGCAACAGAGCCTGCTAGGAGGGGTTTGGGGTGTGGGAGGCCGGTGGCGGAGGCCTCCTTCTCAGACCTCTCCTCCTGCAGTCACAGACAGCCAGGGCGTGCCATCGCATTTTACAGTGACACGTCCTGGTTGCCTAACGTGCAGTCCAAAATGCCTCCTTCACAACCAGCAGGGGGAGCTGCTACCCTGAGGCAAGATTCTCAACTTGCCTCATGGTAGGTGCAACCCTGGATCCAGGGAGTATTTTACCATATACACGAACATCTTGCCATCTGTCATTGTTGTACTCGCGAAAGTGTCTTGAAATGTTATTCAGTTTTGAAAAAGATTCATAGTCATTTGATTCAATTGTCGACACAGGATGTCTTTAAGATGTTCCTGTATTCTGGTCCTAAATTCCCTGACAGTCATTCCATTGTATTTGAGCCCGTACGGACATGTCAGTTGATACACCATGCCAGATGTTCTGCAATTGATAAAATGAACCATGAAATGACTTTACCCCAGAGGAGTCAGAAAATGTGTCCACCTTCGTCATCAACTTACAATGGAATAATGTCCACAAGGGAAAGACCTCCACTTCGGTCCTTTTGACCCGAAGATGTAAGCTTTCGGATATTGAGGAGTATAATGACTTCTTACCAATATTTCACGAATCGATTTACTCTTCTTAGCCACCAATTGTGGCTGTGGTGATAGATGATTACTTAAGTCCGGGTCTGAGAATAATATTGGCAAGAATCGCTTCACAATCCCCTCCACCCTCCTCCGTTGAGAATTATAGGGTGTGATCAGTCTCACCTGACTTTGAGTAGACCACCAAGGTTTGGTCTTAAGAAGATAGTTATGATTCTACATTTTGTGTATGCTCTCTCAATGTCCACAGTGGAATATCCTCTTCGTGAAGCGTTGTTTAAGGACACATGCTTCGTCCTCAAATTTTTGTTCGGTATCTCAAATTCTTCGGGCCTGCAAAAATTGCCCTATAGGAATGCAGCGTATCGTATGAGGAGGATGAGATGATGACGAATGCAGCAACACATTTACAGCAGTTTCGAATGACTACCCTTACCTACCGTAATATCAATGTCCAGAAACTCCATCCTTGTTTGGCTCACCACTTGTGTTAACTTGTTATTCTGATCGTAAAAATTTAACTGGACTTCTTCATGTTCCCATAAACCAAGAAACAGGTTTGCGTACGAGGGGGCACAAGTGTCCTTCATGAACTAAAAATAAGTCTAATAACATGATGTGGGAATAAGCCAAACCAGTATATCTATTCCAGAAGAAACAGATTCCCAACTGTAGATAGCACTGTGCAATGTTTCGATCTGGTTGGGTCTCGGCAGTACAGTGTAGGGAACTGGTTTGGCTGTGTGAGAGGCTATTGACTAGGTTCAGAAGGTAGAGTTTTCCTTATGAGGAGTTTGCCAATTAAGACCACCTTATAGGAGTGTGGAGACTTAAAGCCATAGATCCTCCACTAGTGAATTCTGGGGAGTATGCAAATATGTTTTCCAAGGTGTTAAATAGAAAACGATGCCTCTTTTTGCTACCTTGAAAGGCAGCCCCCTTAACACCAAGTATGGCCTACAAGAAGTTTAAAAACATGATGTGGCATTAAGCCAATCCAGTATATCTATTCCAGTATATCTATTCGTCCTTAACTCTCCATAAGGAGAACTCTTACCTTCTGACCCTTCTCAAGTGTTGCAATGCATTTAAGACCATTTCAGGTAACTAACTCTTGAAGCTCATCAAGAGAATGCCAAGAGTGTGCGTTGAAGAACCTAGAATATAAGACATATTTTCAGTTGTTAAATATATATTTTTACATGTTTTAATTCATAGTTTTGATGCCTTAAGTGTGAATCTTCAATTTTTACAGTCTTGTAAATACAGAAAACTCTTTGAATTAGAAAATGTGTCAAAACTTTTGGTCTGTTCTGTATATGCATAAACTGTTTAAGAAGGAAGCTAACACTGTGGTACAGTCTGTAAGAAGGAGTTAGGTGCTATCAGATCCCCTGAATATACAGCAAACAATTGACATCTACATAGAAGATTAATGCCTTCAGCCCCTTGTGTGCATGTGGTTTAGGTACAGACAGCAATGGATTCTGGGGAGGTGGGAAACTACAAAACACCAAGTACAGGAAATATGGAAATGTACCTTTTACTCAGAAAGATCAAATGTGATATTCCGACTAAAGGCATCCTATCAATATATTCATCCCTATTATATAAGGAATGATTGACAGGTTTCTTATTTGTATAATGAGAGGCCTATCAATGATACTGGGTTTGTGAGGGAGAAGAATCCTTTCCATATGCCCAGCTATTATAAATTTACGGTTTCTGTATAACACAACAAATTCTCAGAGCTATATAGTATTGCTTTCTCAGCCAATGATTCTATTATTATGAACTGAATTTATTGCATTTCACCCATATTCCATGTAAAACACTCTTCGCCAACCTGAATATATAAAGTATTGGCTAGGTATTTTACCACTAAAAACTGGGAAAACCTATAGACTCGAGTATAAGCTGAGGGTGGGAAATGCATTGGTCATTAGTATACAGCCAACCATCCCCCATGTCGTATACAGCCAGCCCCCATGTAGTATACAGCCAGCCCCCATGTAGTATACAGCCAGCCCCCAGTAGTATACAGCCTGCCCGATGTAGTATACAGCCAGCCCCCATGTAGTATACAGCCAGCCCCATGTAGTATACAGCCAGCCCACATGTAGTATACAGCCGGCCCCCATGTAGTATACAGCCAGCTCCCATGTAGTGTATAGCCTGCCCCCATGTAGTATACAGCCAGCCCCCATGTAGTATACAGCCAGCCCTCATGCAGTATACAGCCAGCCCCACATAGTACTCAGCCTGCCCCACATAATATACAGCCTGCCTACGTAGTATACTGCCTGCCCCACATAGTATACAGCCAGCCTCCCACAGTTTGCCAAACAGATAAATCAAATAAACTTAATATTCACTCTCCTTTGTCCCCGATGTTCGCTGCGGCTCCCGATCCCCGCCGTGGCTCCCGGTGGCTCCTCTTCTATCTCCTCTTCTGCGACGTTGATCGGGAGCCGAGACGAACATCTGGGATGATGGAGGGTGAGTATTAAGTTTATTTTTTTTTCATTGACTCGTGTATAAGCCGAAGTGAGGTTTTTTAGCACATTTTTTGTACTTTTTGTACTCGGT
Source organism: Engystomops pustulosus (assembly GCA_019512145.1). Taxonomy (NCBI): domain Eukaryota; kingdom Metazoa; phylum Chordata; class Amphibia; order Anura; family Leptodactylidae; genus Engystomops; species Engystomops pustulosus. The sequence goes on along the minus strand of CM033643.1, from coordinate 55,216,037 downwards.
TTATACACGAGCGTATACACGGTAAAAGCTTTAATCACACAAACCTGTGAGCGACTGGGCATGTGTGACCACTGATACTGGACACAATAGTTAATGGTCACCGGGCACAACATACAGTCTTCATGATACAATTTGTCAATTTTGACAGGAGAAATTATGTTGAGTGTAAGATGATTTTTGACATCAAAGTAATGAAAAAGTTTAACTGACCCAGGCACAATTACATATAAATAGATTCCATTGTAGGCACAGGAATATATAGTGATATCTGGTCCTTTTGAAAGTCCTGACTTACAGTTCTGTATATTAGCCATGACATAGATTTACAAAGAGCTTTACCAGAATTATATAACAACTTTTCTTCTACTTCATCATATTCCTTTTTTTCCATTTATTGCTCTTCATTATTGGTGTGAATGTTTAAGCGAGATCTGTTAATAACCTTTAGTGATATACTTTACAGCAGCTGCATGGTCATAGACAGCAATAAAATGTGCCAAAGTCTTGATATCTATTGGGAATTTTCTAGGTATGATTTGTGCTGGGTGGGAAGGAATTAACATTTGTGATTACTGGATTCAAAGAAGGTGTTTTCTGTAGAAAGCATGGAAAATAGTCAATTTTATGAAATAGTCGATAGAGATGTAGAAAAAAATTAAGAAAATTATCCAAAAGTACTAAAAATATATTTAACACAAAAACTTGGTTTATGAAATAGGATTTTTTCTGATGACACATTCCCTTTAAGGAATCAAAAGACCAGCAGGTAACACCCCAAGAAGTATCAGGCATGAAAAAGAAGCTTTCCTTGATTCCCCTTTGTATAAACATTGGACAGTATATTTCATCCATAAAAGGGGTAAACAGAGCGGCTTTGCACTGTGCTGCTTTTTTTCTTAAGGGATCAAGGATCGGAAAGGTTATAATTTGTTATGCTCAAAGCTTCCTTCTCACAACAGGAGGCATCAGGGAGCTGCCAGGTTGTTCCACACACATCGGGATTTTTCAGTCAAACTTGCAATAACTATATATATATATATATATATTACATATGATCAAATTGCAATATGATAAAAAATTATGTCACCAGTTGCAAGGTAACATTATACCAATACGCAAAAAATAAGTGCCAGCTTGTGTTATGCACCACTTTTAACAAGATACAGTTGATATAAATGGGTATTAATAATACAAGAACAACACTGACTGTATTTTTCATATTTCACTTTATTTTGATATGTAAAAGCGGATTTGCGCCACCATTGTATTATGCATGCAAATTGCCAGCCTTTAAAATGACAGTGACATGTTAATCAATGCTCTGTCATTCCATAGACATTTTCGATTACGCTTAGACTAAAACATATTCTTTCATTTTGCCTAAATAAGAAGCATAAAGGGTATTTTTCTTGCTTTTTAATGCTATTCTCAAAAGGTCAACATTTAGCTGTGATCCATATATCTGACACCATTTCTTTTGAAATATAAAATATACAACACTTAGGGGCAGGAATCAAGCGTTTTCTTCATAATGAGCCTCAATAACATTTCAAGAACACGGTGGTGTACAGTAGTATCACAAAAGAAGAAGGATTATGGAGAAGTAACATGTCTTAGATTTTAATATCACATTGTATATATGAGCAAGGGCAGTTTAAGTGTTTGGGCTCTATTTACTTGGATTATACTTTTTTTTTTCTTTAAAGGGGTATTACCATTTCAGCAAATAAATTTTATTGTTTGAATTATGGAAAGTTCTACAATTTTCCAATGTACCGTATATACTCAACCAGAGTATAAGCCGAGAGCCCTAATTTTAACACACACTGGTAAATTCTATTGACCTGGGTATAAGCCGAAGGTGGGAAAGGCAATGGTTACAGCCTCCCCAGTATATAGCCTGCCAAGCCCCTGTAGTATATAGCGAGCCAGCCTGCCAGACCCTGTAGTATATAGCCTGCCAAGACCCTGTAGTATATAGCCCCCCAGCCCCCCAGTATATAGCCTGCAGACCCTGCCGCCTGCCACTATATAGCCTGCAGCCTCTGCCGCCAATACAATGCCTGTAAGGAAAACACAAACGGTGTACTCACCTTCCGACGCCTCCCCAGCAGGTCCTCTTCTATACAGCAATGCTCTGGCATCGGCTCTGGGACCCCGTGCTGTCCGTCACAGGCACTATGATGTCAGCTGCTCGCTGACATCATAGTGTGTGCCGATGCCGGCACACATGGTAGAATGTCAGCGAGCGGCTGATGTCACGATCCCTGTGACGGACTGTGCGGGGACACAGAGCCGATGCTGGAGCATCCCTGTATAGAAGAGGACCTGCCAGAGGAAAGTCGGGAGGTGAGTACACCGTTTGTTTTATTTCTTGGCTCAAGTATAAGCCGAGGTGAGGTTTTTCGGCACATTTTTTGATGGTTCTTAGCTCATTGGGTTACCATTCTTAATTAATTCAATAATTAGTAAGGAAATGTAATGAAAACCATTGAAAATTCTTATTAAAAACCCTCAAGTTTTTGTACAAAAACATACTTTTTTTTGTAAAAAAAATGCTACTACCCTGTTTCCTCAAAATAATACAGTGTCTTATGTTAATATTTACTCCTAAAGAGGCACTAGGCCTGCGATGACTGCAGCTAGGTCTTATTTTCAAGGGGAGGCCTTGTATTTATAGAAGGCAAAAAACCAAAAAAAATTTGGTCTAGGTCTTATTTTTAGGGAGTGTCTTTTAGGGTGTCTTTAGAGCAGTGATTTTCAACCAAAATAGCACAAAATGACACTGACAGTCATATTATACATATAGTTAATAATATAGATTCTAAATTTATTTTCCTCACTCAGTGAGTGAGTGTGAAACCTCTTCCTCAACAGTTCTCAGTTTCTCCCTGTTTTTAGTATATGGTGCTGATTATTATGTGGCTCATATACTGCAATATAAAAGGGTACAATGAGAAATACTATGGCCATGAGGCCAGAGTACAAGTGCCAGCTCATAGACTCAGCATATGAGCTGGTACTTGTAGTACTCCAACCTCATGACTATAGTATTTCTCATTTTACATCGCTGCGTATTGCCGGGAAACAAAACACAGGGGGCACCATAGTTTGGGGAACTTTCCCCGCAGCACACCGGTCCATTTGTCGCGGCACACTGGTTGAAAATCACTGCTTTAGAATGTCTTTTTAGGGGACACAGGGTAGCTATTTTTCCATTTTACAATGTTACCTATACATTAACTTTCCTTTCATGGATGAGCTTCAGTTTATTTTCACCTTTTCTTTAATCGACTTCAGAAAAGCATGGACTGTATTTTCATTGATTCTATTTGGAATGACAAGTCTATTGTATCTTGTTCATATGTTTTCTTTGGAAGTCTAATATATCTCAAATTTCAGCATATTCTTCTATTCTCATTTTCAGGAGTTTGCTATTATTCTCTCCTCTATTAAGTTTATAGAGTACAATGTAGTGTGCAGATTCTCTGAAGGAGAATTCCTCATATCTTTTCTTTAATGCTTTAGGAGTAAATTAAATCCAATATATAGTGGAGTATAGTATAGCAAATTGCAACTAAAGTCACCTCCCAACTCCCTACTTTATAGAACAATTTATATGTTTCCAAGATGTACTTTTTCTGTTTTCTAGCAATCTATAAGTTTAGACAAAATGCCAATGTTATTTTTATGCAAATTACCTTTTCAGTGCACCAGGTAAGGGCCATGTCTGCTGTTGCACAGATTTTCTTCTGTTTTTATCTTATTTCAGCAAATAGTTGTCAATCATTGTGTGCAGGTTGGCATTTCTTGTTGCTGAACTGAAAGAAGAAAAGGTGCACAAGAAGACAAGACTGTAACCTTGATGCATTGATAAACTAATTTGCTTAAACATCAAAACAGAAATTTATTACTGAGAAATGTGTAAGGTGTGTGTCAAAAGCATAAAAAGTGGCATATACAATGCTGGTTTTACTTGGAGTTGGAGTTGGTAGGTGGTAAACTCCATTTAAACCCCAATATGAAGTCATATGCATTTCTATAACATGTGGACAGCACATTGTCAACATTGTGAGTCTGCATCCATGTGAATACATGGATTGGTCATGATGTGGCTGAGATGCAGTAAAGATGCTACAAGCTGCTGACAATTAACACATCTTTCCTATAATTCATAAAAAAACAGTATTTAAAGAAGAGGAACAATCTATATTATTATAGACAAAATGGGTAAAATTTGTCAGAAGTGTCTGGGGTAAAACTGTTTTAGTTGCCTATGGAAATCAAAGCTCAGCTTAAATTTTATTAAAAGTTTTGGGAAAGTCAAAGCTGAGCTTTAAATCAGACTTTCTATTCATAGTCTTATTCTTCAGGTTCCTAAGAAGCAACATTTGACTATCTGTGAATACATAGAAGCAGTTCTTTCTTCATGGGCATGCCACTTTTATTAAAGGGAAACAGTGTTTCCGTAATTGAGCTACTGCACAGAGCATTTTTACTTGTATTATTTACAGATTCTAACCAGGAGGCACAGTATGGGGATTTTTATTTTACTTTTATGGGCATAGTCTGGGATTTATATATTTTTAAGGGATAGATTGTGGGTATTGTTGAGCAGACCCAAAATGCAAAGTTCGGGTTCAGACCAAAATTTTCTGCTTCAGGTCCATCCATAATCCACCAAAACTTCACTACAAGTTCTGGTCTGGGAACCCACACTGGCTCGAGTGACCACGGGGATTTAAATGTCGCTGGCGACTTTGCCAGTGGCATTTAAACAGCTAACACTCATGATAAGTGCCAACTGAATTATACTGTGTCCTCTCATCACTAGTTGTGGGACAGTTTGGGTCTTATATTTTATTCAAGGGGCAGATTGGGGCACTTAGGATAAGTCAGGAGATCTGAGTAACCAACATGGCAGAGACAAATCACAGCCAAAAAAGTAATCATGAATGTCTTGGTGAGATGATAAACAAAAGAATGGTAATCACAAATTTCTGGGCAAGATCAAGAATGTCTGTGCCAGATCAAGAGAACAACACCTGTTCTGACTGTGTGCTGGGTGCTGATGGGTGACAACATTCTTGTTTGTCGAAGTTCCCAGCAATTCTTTACTATTTTCACGGTTATAATGGGAGGTTTAACGCATATGTTACCAATTTACATGACAGAGTCTTAACTTTTTTCATTTTATTTATTGTTCTGTCCTGTCTCTGTATTTATGTTATACAATTGGTTCTTGTTCTTTATTTATGTTATAATCTTGGTTTTGGTGCTATGTTTGTGGAATGAGCTTGTTTCTGGCACTGTATCAAAGCATCAAAGTTGGTTGTGGTATTTGTGCTGACCCAGGTTAGAGTACTGGTCATTTATCCTTATATCACTTAGCTCAATTATTTCTGTCACCTTTAGGCTAAGTTCACAAAGGGCATGCATGCTGCTGATAAGCCACTTTAACTCTATAGCACCCCCTCAACACGTCAATTTACAGATAAAGCAAAGCTAAATCGCCATTTATGTAAACATTGCTGCGTCTGTGTGCTATGAGTAGCCTGGTGGGTTTCATACCCTGTTTGGCACTGTTTTTACTGTGGAAGTATATACTAAAGAAAACAGCATCTGAATATAAGTGTAACAAACTTACATCACAGTAAAATCAAAGATTTTGATAAATCTCAAAAAAAAAAATCAATGTTTATTGAAAAGCTATGATGTCTTAAAGGATGGACCCACATGTCTCACTTATAGATTACAGGCGGTCCCCTACTTAAGGACACCCGACTTACAGATGACCCCTAGTTAAAGACGGACCCCTCTGCCCCCTGCGACCTCTGGTGAAGTCTCTGGATGTCTATAGTCCCAGGCTGCAATGATCAGCTGTAAGGTGTCTGATAATCCTTAATCCAATTACAGCAAAAAATTTTTACATTTCAATTGTCAGTAGAGCAAAATAAATTTTGTCTTGAACTATAATGATAAAAATATACAGTTTTGACTTACATACAAATTCAACTTAAGAACAAACCTATGGAACCTATCTTGTACGTAACCCGAGGACTGCCTGTATCAGTATCTTTATTTCAGAGATTACCATATATACTCGAGTAAAAGCCTAGTTTTTCAGCACAAAAAATGTGCTGAAAACCCAAACTTGGCTTATACTCGAGTAAAAAAATATCAAAACTCACCTTTCCGGCTTCCCTCGCTGCTGGCTATATACTGGGACAGGGGCTGGCTATATACTGGGGCAGGTGCTGGCTATATACTATGGGGGAGTATAAATGGGGAGGCTGTGACCAATGCATTTCCCACCCTCAGCTTATGCTTGAGTCAATAGTTTTTCTGAAGTTTTTGTGGTAAAATTAGGGGCCTTGGCTTATACTTGGTTCGGCTTATATTCGAGTATATACGGTAATTAATGATCCTTATATGTGTCATTTTAATATAAATTCCCTGTCTTTCAGTTTCTGTATTGATGAAATTTAAACCTAAATTACTGAAATCCTGTATAGATAACATACTATGGAAAACAATAACTTAATACTAATAACTACTGGATGCACTGCACATACTCACAATACTACTGGAAGCAGCTTAGCTACAAATTTAGAACAGATAACTTAAGGCCACATTAAAGTTTTAGACACTATGTTCTCTAAAGAAGACGTACAACAATGCATGATAAAAAAAAAATACAAGATGACCTAATAAACCAAAACGGAGAACATTGATTATTTTGCAAGATACTGTCACAGCAATACAGTATGTTATAACTATAATAAAAAAGTCACAGCCAATATTATGTGACTTTAACAGTAGGCAGTGCAAAGCAATTTCTGAAGGTTATGGGAAGAATTCATAAACATTTTGTGAAATGGAGGTTACTGTTACCAAAAAGAATGTACAACGTGCTAAAAGGAATACTGTAAGACGGGTTAACCTCTTTTTTAAACAAATCAAATTATACTTTTACTATATAAAGAAATGCCTTGCTCATGAGGAAGAATCTATCCTAGCAACAAACACACTTATCAAAGACTGAACAGAGTGGAACCTAAAGTGATATGCTGGCTTATTTTGATTAAATCTTATTTTTTAGAATTTTTTTAAGCCTAACTAAAGGCTAGAATAACTAACTAAACTAAAACTCAAGACTTTTATGTGAACATATTATGTGACATTAGAAATTGTAGCCCGTTGCGCTTTTTACCCCAAGATTTCTAATACATGCACAGCACTGACAGCGGCAGTTATTGCACAACTCAGTGCTACAGAGCGCTCAGCCTTCAGAGTCTCCTTCCACCTGCTGTGCTCAAATAGTCCCTGCATTTACTGATCCAATGGAAATCCAATTGAAATTTGTCATACGCCCCATGTTAAAAGTGCACCAAAAAAAGTTGGTGCAGTCTGTCAAAGCAGTGCAGGGGGCACCAGATTCATGAAGAACGTGCGCCAGAAATCCTGAATCTGGCGCCCCTGCACACTACACAGGACACTGCACATAGTACACATGTACTATGTATTCTCACAGCATCATGGTCGGTCAGGCTGACATGCATGGATGCATAGATAAATAGGTGACAGCTTCTCACATGTTGCTGATCTTTAGCTACTTCCCTGCTAGTCAGGCACAGGGGTCCCTTTGCAGGAGAGCAGTGTAACATGGAGGGACAGTGAATGGTGGAGAGTACAGGAGGAGGACTGCATCAGGAGAGATCAGAGCTCAGCCTGTTACTTGTGTTATCTCTGCAGCCTCCTGTGTGACCTGACTAATGGTGGAGGGAGGAGAGGGCTGCTATATTGCTATGATCCATGTTGGGGGAGGACTCCTCAGTGCAGCAGATAGTCATGTCTGACTGCAGTTACCTTGTATCTGCTGCTGGAAGCACCTGTGAAGTTGGTAAGCAGTGGCCATCACAGCACAATCTCTGCCCCTCCTCCTCTCTCACTTCCTATTGGCTGCAGTGTGTCAGGTGATCTCTCAGTGTGGAGAGGAGCTGTGATCCCTTGGAGTGATCTGTAGTGTAGAGCAGCTGGCTGACTCCCTGTGCGCAGACTCGGCCAGATCAGCTGTAGCTCAGGACGGGACACAGCTACCACTAGGGGGCGCCAGCAACCAGGACAAAAGGAGTTATCTCAGTAAGCCTGCATATTTTTTAATAAGTGTAAATGGTGAAAGTACTTGTCACAATGCATTGGACCCAATTACAGCCATTTGCTATGGTGACACAACCCCTTTAATTGCCTATGGCATCCAATTACAGCTCAGCTTTCATTTTACCAGTGCTCATGAATATTTTAAAGGGGATCTATAGTTGGTTACTATGGGCAACTAAGAACATTCTTACATTTAGACAGCTAGATAAATCTGCCCCAATGAGTAATGTGGGGCAGACCCAAACCCCCAAATTCAGGTCTATAGTGACAAATAATGTAATGTAATGTAAAATGCAGTAAGCTGGATAATTGACTGCTGAACAGCCAATCAACCAGCTTGCAGGCACTTAGCAACCACAGTCATGCCCCTGTTTGACTATGGCTGTGATTGGCTAGATAGGGCAAGAGACACTGCTGTATAAGAAACAGAGTCAAATGTCCAGGTGCCATTACAGACAGAAGACAAAGCTAGGGAGAGACTGCTTATAATGAGAGGGTCAGGGAGGAAAGTAATGATTGCCCATTTCAAAGCAAATAGAAAGGGAGTGGAGGTTGCTGTGATTAGGGAGAAGTGGAAATCTTAAATAATTCGCCCTTTTGACTCTGAAGAACTGCATGTTGCTATTCATAGGCTTTTAAATAGGACCTGTCACCTACATTTTCGGCACTAGGAGCTGCTTACTAACGCTATCACTCTAACACTGCAGTTTTTATCAAGCACTAGGAGCTGCTTACTTTAGTAAGCTGCTCCTAGTGCCGATAAATTGGGTGACAGGTCCTCTTTAATGTACTATTCCAGTGTTAGTACTGTACAATTAGCATTTCCAACATTTCCAGCATCTGTTTTTGTAAAAAATAGTTTCTGTTTTTCTTAAAAGTAAGTTTTTTGTTTGTTTGTATATAGTAGTATATAGTATATAGTAGTATATAGTTTAAATTGATTTAGGGAGTTACTCTAAAGATTAAGAGGGAATTTTTCCCTACTTTGGGCGATGTGTGATCTTTTGCTGCTCTTTCCCCATGTCTGTCTGTACTAGTTGTGCGAGCCTAACACTGACTGGATAAGATGGCAGGAGATAAAGCGGAGTAGGAGGAGGCTACATTACCTGTCAACATATCAGTTGTGATGTGCATTTGTGGCATTGTACAGTACACCACATTATTTTGTCCAGACTTTGTTGGTGCAGGGCAAAGATGGCCTGCCCAGAATGATGAATTTTGGGACAGCCACCACCATAAGGGTGGGTTGGGCTTACTTTTTCTGCTTTGTTTGGGGGATATAAAGCTGAATGCTTCCCTGAGATGGTGTAGACAGGCTTGGTGATCGTTGTGATGGTAAAGGTTTCACTTCCTCCATTTGCGGGGAGAAAGGTGGCCCTGTCACTCAGGTGGTGGTGCTAGAGGCTAAGATAACCAAAGCAGCAGAGTGTGCCTCAGATGTTTCCATGCTTATTTTGGTGTGTATTCCTCTGCAGTTCAAATGCCCCATGTGCTTCTGCACCCTTCCACACATTCTGCTGGCTACCTAGTGTTGTCATGCTATGTTGGGTCTGGGATATCATGATCAACAATCCTCTGATCTTCTTCTGCCAGGCCCTCCCTACTTTCCTCATTGTGGGTCTCTACACTGCAGAAATCTGAAAAAGTTAGCACTTTGATGTGGTCCACTGTCCCACAAGTTGTTGGGCATATGGGAACTCTATGGGGGTCATTTACTAAGGGCCTGATTCGCGTTTTCCCGACGTGTTACCCGAATATTTCCGATTTGCGCCGATTTTCTCTGTATTGCCCCGGGTTTTTGGCCCACGCGATCGGATTGTGGCGCATCGGCGCCGGCATGCACGCAACACAAATCGGGGGCGTGGCCGAACGATAACCCGACGGATTCGGAAAAACACGCGCTTACCTTCACCCAGGGTGGCTCGGTGAACTCCAGTGCGTTCCAATGCTCTTCAGCGCAGCAGCGACACCTGGTGGATGTCGGAGGCACTTAGTGAATCCCGGGCGGACCCGAATGCACCGCAGAGAACGCGCCGCTGGATTGCGAATGGACCGGGTAAGTAAATCTGCCCCTATGTCTGCAACTGCGGAAAGGGCCGGTGGATGGCCTATGGAATCCCAGCTAGGAGAGTTGTCATAGATCATTAGTGAAGGCGGTGAACTGGATGGTGCTGAAGACAATCCAACAGAACTTGACGCACTCATTTCACTGTAAATGACAAATCCCTCAACTTTGGCTGGCCTCTCCATTCTGGGAATACACATGCAGTACTACACACTGCCTTGAAAGGACCAATTAGTTACAATTTTTAGCTACCATTTACTATCATTCTAATAATGAGTACCACCTTACCTAGCCTCTTCCACTACCATGCCTATACTATACCCATTGACCCCTTTCAGCCCTCACTCATTGCAGTTATACTTTATAGACATTACATGACTGCTGCAGTCAACTGACATCTAGTGATTTCAGCGGTACTGACAAATTAGGCCACATTCATCCAAAGGCCTCAAAGTAAGACAAAACCGTTTGAAGTTGTGCAAGATTTAACACAGGGGGGCACATTTACTTACCCCATCACCGGAGTTCACAGAAAGTGCATTGTCCGACTTTAATGCACCCTGCAGCGATTCACTAAGATTGTGCACCTGATATCATGAATGTGTTGCTATGTTTGAAGCAGTAACAAACCAGGTTTTTTTGTTATCTATTATTAATGGGGATTATCATTTTGTATAGTGTTCTCCTAAGTTTGTTTTCTTTGGTCTCATCTCTCTTAACTTCAAATCATCTTAAGGTCAGTCCCCTATATTTAAAAGGCATGATATGCATCATTATGTTATCACCTGAATTATTTCCTGTAAGGATGGTGATTTTTACTTTAATTCTCTTTGAATTTGATAAGTGAGATGATAGGAGCCATATAATAATTTTGAATCAATTGGACCCTTAAAATTAAAATGGATTAATAAATCAGTCAATCAACTAAATACATAAATAACATTATAAGTAGATTGCAAATATTAAAAACAAGTGGAGCTTAAAAAAATATTTCCATTCATCCCTATGATCTTTAGCGAAATGGGGCAAAATGGTGGCTCAGTGGTTAGCACTACAGCCTTGCAGCACTGGCGTCCTGAGCTCAAGTCTCATCCAGGTCAACATCTGCAAAGAGCTTGTATATTCTCTCCGTGTTTGAGTGGGTTTCCTCTGGTTTCCTCCCACACTCCAAAGCATACTGTACGGTTGATGGAAAGTGAGCCCCATGGGGACAGGGACTGATTTGGCAAGCTCTATGCAGTGCTGCATGTGCGCTATATAAATAAAGGAATTATTATTTATTGTGTTTACCTCTCACTGTAGGCTGTGGTAAGGATGAAGCCGGATTTAGATAAGATGCTTGTGGAACATGCCGGACCTTCTGTCAAGTTGGATGAGGCTGTTGATAGTGTTGAGCATCTGATGGACCTTTCAACCACATTTTCAATGATTTAGACTTATTTTGAAGATGATGACATCCACAAACTCGCTGATTCAAGCAGTAAGATGCAAGACAGTGATTCTATAAAAGAGTTTATTTCCTTGGGATAAATTTGTGTTACTTGTGGTATAAATCCCACCACCCAAAATAATGATCATATAAATACTACTACTATTACTACTACAAACCATAATAATAACAATGATAAGACATAGGCATCCCCAATTCTAAGACAATGAAAATAAATTAGCATTGGCTTTGCAAAAGTTTTAAATAATAAAAATGGCTCCTCAAAGACCTTGTAGGTTGCAAGCTGTATATTCTTTATTTTAAAAGCCTTTAAATCAAGCCAGTTCATAGATGACCTGTAAAAACGAAGAATATATATATTTTTTTAACACCAAAGATTCTAGGCTCCAAACATGGAACCTCTCATCTGAAAAGATGTTTCTAAAATAATATTCATTATGTAATCGAACTATATAAATAACTATATAAATTTTAATATATAACATAATTATCTAAACAACAAAAATATTAGACCTATAACCATGTATAATGGTCTGATATTGAGGCGTTAAATTCCAATAAATATTCTACTTATAAATAAGGCTTTCCTTATCACTTTCCTTTCATCACTTTGCCCTCTTGCCTCATCATGGGTTCACGTAAGAGCAATTATGTGGAAATCTTGCCTAATTTAATTAAGATGCTTGATTAGAAATAAGCGTGTTCCAGGAAATCAAAGGAGGTCAGTAATATGTTTGAAACTGTGGATTTCTGGTAAATCTCAGGATTTTTTTTATAATAAAGTCAGGAATGTAGTATAAAGGTTATAAATAAACAAGACACACTTATAGAAAATAGAGTTATGACTAAATTACAGCCAACGCATTTACTGCTAAGACCACAAGTTTGAAATTGATTCCATTTATTTGAAGACAAGCAATAAAACATACATATGAAGCAATGTTCATTAAGAAGGGTAGTTAGTTATGTCAATAAGAGCCTATACATGCAATATTGTATATCAGGCAGATCACTCTGCAGGGAAATAGAAAGGGTCCCCAAGTCCCATTTAAGCCAAGGGACTTAGTGTTTATATATAAGAGCACCTTTGCACTATAGAGCACTAGTTATAAAATGTTCCTTTTATTGATATTAGTTTATAAATTGTACTTACCAATCAATATACTTAAAAAAACTATGTTTTTTTTTCTTTATGAGAAACTTTGATTATTAGGCAAAAAGTAAGACATACATATAGGGATGCTCAAATTATAATTTGGTCTTTAATTTTGGCCTTTACTTTAAATTAAGCCCCTATTAAATCTACATATTTCCTATTTTCATTCATGTAAAAATATAAAGAAAAGTAAAGGGTTCCAGATTCTGCATCAATAAGTCAAGAAGTCACTAAATACAACTTTAGTGTTTGATGAGTATTGTAGACTCTAATTTTCTAGTGTGTAAGAGAAGCCTCACCATGTGTCATCCAATGAGAGGCATTTACTGTATCATGGCTCGTATTGCAATTTTCTGTCTCAGTTGACAAGAAAGTGTTGCAATTCCTGGTGCAGGAATTCCACAAATTCTGACTTTTTCTCTCCACTACGCATGGGGTGAGCTGGAGCATGGATGCCCCATCTGGTGCATTTACTATAGCCTATACCATCCTCTATGCTGGTGTGTGAGACATATTAGATTTGTTGTATTGTCAGTATTTTGGATTGGGATGTGGGTGCTTTTGTAAGTTCAGTCCATTAAATTAACAAACTCAGAGAGTGATTAATGTCAGACTTCTTCTATGTATTTAAAAACGCAAGACTAGTTAAGAACCCAAAATACAGCGTGGGGCTCAATGTATCCTTGATCTGCCACTGGACTGATTGTTCCCTCTTCCCATTCCCTATTGGGAAGTTTCTATGTAATCCAAAACTTCATTGGGCCCCTTGCATCATGCTAGCAAGATGAAATTCAGCAGAGAGGGAAAGCAGAAGGAAAAAGTAAATCAATAAAGTTTCTTCTAGTCACTTATCAAATTGAGTTATGCATTAATCATATATATATTTTAAATATTGTAATATGTTATGTACATTTTTAAGTATACAATGCAGCCTCTAATCATTCAAACTACAATGATCCACATTTATCAAAACTAGTGCAGTCCAGCGGCATACCTAGAGAGACTTCTGAATGGGGCCCCCCTTCCCCTTAAAAATACACAAATTATACTCATATACACACCCACAATTATATACCTAAACATCAATTTCTTCACTCATACACACACATTTATACACTAATACATTTGCCTAGGTGCATCCAAACCAGTGAATTGTCGTCATTTATCTGATGCCCCCTGCACTGCTCGGGAAGTGTGTACCAACTTTTTTTGGTGCACGTCTAACACAGAGGCCTCAGTGATTTGCATAGTTCGCCAGATTATTGAATATTGACGCTCCTTGCACTGCTCTGGAAGTTTGTACCATTTTATTTTTGGTAAACTTTGTGCACAGTCTGACTAAGCAGTAATAGCCTCTTTAGGTGCATATTTCATCTCTCTTGTTGGACACTGTGCAGCCGCAACACAATAGTTGCGCACACACTTCATAAATACATGTACAAGCTGTTTGCATGTTCTTTTCAGTGGAAAGTCAGACAGAAAACTGGAGCAAACTCTTAAAAAATGTGGCCCAATGGTTGATAATAAAAAGAAAAATATTGTAGATTACTGGTTTCAGTAGCAAGATATCACCTGACTTTTAAGTAAAATTCCTTAAACTTTTTTTCTCAATTTTGGAGACTTGTAAGCAGAAAACATTACATTACTTTCTGTAGGATTTTTCATGCATTATGAAGCGGCCTGCTTCAGGTGTAGATATGTTCTCCCCTAAGCCTTTTTTACAAGAATAACATGAACAAAATACACATTTTATGTTTTCTCTATTTAGCATTGTATGTGCCTTGATTTTATTCTACAACTTTATGAAGTTGAGACACAAAAATGGGGAAATAGTTCAAATTAAGCATCCATGAACTAAAATATTATAATCTCAGCTCACAAAATCAGTCATAGCATCAAACACATATTTTATGCTGTGAGAGTTGAGGCTCAATGTTCTCCATGGATAGATTCCAGTGTAGCACATAATTACTCGCTATTTGCTCATGGAATAGCCATGTTACCTAGGTTATGTATCAGCAGAAAAGATGTTCCCTGAGATACAATTACAGAACCAGTTCATTATTTCACACCAATGAAAACCATAAAGGTGTCCTTAGTTTATATACCCCTTGACATCTGCATGTTCCTGGTACCTCTAATTACAGTCCATTAACAAGAAGGATTCAATTCAGCAGAATTAAGGCGGTGAGACTCGGATTCACTGGTCTATGCATTTGCAATGAGAAATTATCTTTTACTGTCTATGAATAAGTAATACTATGCAAACAAATGATAAGAACAATTTGTGGTGCGGTAATGAGAGGCAACATGTATTATGACATTTACTAGTCTTGTACAAGTCCATTTCTATGCATTAAATAATTAATGCTGATGCAAGAATACAACCTCAAAAGTACCTGAGGGCTTCAAAGTCCATTACGCATCAGAAAAGAGGAAGTTTATCAGCAGCTTATGTTATCATGCTGTAATGTGGCTTTATTATTGAGCCAATACTGCAGCCCATGCAGATAAAGGCTCAAGGGGGTCTACCATCTTCCTAGTAGACTGTAGACTGACCTAAGTGGCTTGTGGGACCCTCTAACAACTCCACTAAGATAACTGTGTAATTCCAAATGAATTCATCCTTAATTTGACATGAAATATTAAAAATTAAGCTTTAATGCACCAGTAGTGTTCCTTATCCTGCTGGTTTGCCACTTTTTCCATCTTCTACTATTTTCTGCCTACCCCAGCCACAGATAACACTTCCCCTTTTTTATCCATTGTCTATGCGCTGAACAATTGTTGCTCAGGACTCTCCATCTTCCATAAATCTCATGTCTGGGCAGGAATAGTGCGGCATTATTAAAAGGGTTGTCTACATAGCTTTAGTTATTCATTACATGACTCGAAGAAAAGAAGGAAGCAGCATCCATAGGATACATATAAAATGTAAAATTTATTCCATCATATACAAGCAGTTTGTGGATCATATTATACACAGCAGGGAATATAGGTATTATATACACTGCCAGTTTTTCCATATTTTCCCACCTACAAAGAACGGAGAGGTCAGTGATTATTACTGGGATAAATTTCAACTGTGAGAAACCGAATGTACAAAGGGTCATGAAAATCACATCGTATGATTTTTAAATAATTTGAATTTTATTGCATTAAATCAGCATTTGATCACCTACCAACTAGCAAGAATTATGTCGCAGACATGTTAGTTTTTCTTCATGAAGCTCCTATTAGTATACACTTATTAAATGTATTAATTGTACCTGGCCAAGACCAAAGAACTGTCTAAGGACACAAGAGACAAAACTATAGACTTGTACAAGGCTGGGATGGGCTATAGGACAATAGGCAAGCAGGTTTTTTTAGAAGGCAACAACTGGTTGTGCAATTATTGGAAAATGAATGAAACTCAAGATAGATTTCAATCTTGCCTTATGGGGTAAGGATGATTTTAAGAAAGATCAGGAATCAATCCAGAACTACAAGGGAGTACTTGGTCAATTACCTGAACTGAGGTGGGAGCACTGTGAAAAAAATTATGTCATTGATTCAATCCTACAAGGCACTCAATGTCCTTCTGATCACACCCCCAAACACGTCTAGGCCCATTTGAAGTTCGGCATTCACCATCTGAATGATCCAGGGGAGGCATGGATAAAAATCATAGACCCATAGATGGAAATAGATGAAGGAGAAATACCAAATTGTCCATATTGAAGAAATGATAGATGGGACAATATATCTGGAGATTTTGGCCAGAGTCTTAAAAATAGGTAGTACCTGGGTCATTTGACATGACAGTGACACAAAACACAAACAAAGTTTGTAAATAAATTTTCTACAGAAACAAATACTTATTTCATGCAATTATTTTAAATTATTATTACATGTGATTTTCTGGATTATTAGATTCTGGCTCTCACAGCTGAACTATACCTGCATTAAAATTGCTAAATTGTTAATTTTTTCAAACTTTTTTTCAGCTTACCAGTACATGCCGCAGAATATTAAAGCATATTAAATGGTGTCAGTAGATAATACAATTTGTCTCACAGCTAACAAACTTTCATATTGCTTTTAAAGGGGTTATTTGAAAATTATAGCCAACAATTAGGTAAAAAATATATGGTATTTGTTGCACTATAATAAGAATTTGGAAGGGAGTAACAACTTAAGGTTTCAACATCAAGATGGTATAGCATATTGGAAACACAAGCTATACAGCTTCACTAGGGCCCTGGGTGTTACTTTATACAAATTCCAACAGGAATACCGCTCATCACCAAGTTGTCAAGAAGAATCAGGACTTACATCAGGGGAGCATATAGGCAACAGCCGGTATCAAGAATGCAGTGTGGGTCCCTAGCTTATAGTTAGATATCCTTATGTCTCAGGAATAAGAAACCATGACATTGTATTAAGCTTTTCTGCAATCTGATAGTTACCGTAGCTATATTCTGCTTTTAGTAGAGCAGCAGGCCACTTACTGTACAGTATATCTGCCCCGGCTAAAACAATATTTCACAGTTATAAAAAGTAAATGTTGAAAACTGAATTTAGAAGACCTGCTATGTTAACATTATAAAGAAGCATTTTAATTGAGCATTTTATGACCAAAGAACAAAATCTACATTTCCCCTGCAAGAAAAGATAAGAAACCACATTAAAAATATTACTGAAATAGTTGATTTTGTAGAAACCTCAGAAAATTAAACTTGTTCCAAAATCAGCTTTTTGGTTGTCTGCTACACAAACACATACTTTCATTTGATCCTATTGTTTCAGTATGCTAGAAGAGGAAAATTAATCCTATGCAACATTACGGGACCCTTAAGATCATTGAGGTAAGTTGTAAAATGACAGTAAGGAAATGAAACCATACAGAAATCTGATTGGTACCCATACCCTCAAAAATTACAGCAAAATCTACCTTAATATCAGCCATAAAATCAACTGTAGGTTGACAGTACTAGATGGCATTTGTCATGGGGGCATTTATCACAACTTGTTGTCCAGAAATTGCGACTTTCTTCCCTCTTGCCACCTCCATGACACTTTTTTGAAAAGTAGGAGTGAAGGCCAGAGGCAAGTCTTCCCAGGAGATGCAACTTTTGATTCTTTACCCATATTAAAAATGTATCAAGGAGGATACAGGAATTCATACGACTAATGGGCTCCATGCACAATTCCCCATGATCAGATGTCTGCCGTGAGCCGCAAGTTGATTGGAGAAGTCGGGGTGATCAGAGAAATAGGACTTACCCTATGTTTTGCAGCATGGCCACCTGTCTACAGGTGCAAAATGTAAGACTATGGCAGCCGTGAGCTTGCTGCCATTTTTGTGGATAGCTCAAAAAGCATCAGAAAAGTTCTGTTATCTTGGTGTATTTTTTATAAGAATCAAATATCACATCAAAGGTTTTATCACAGTGTCAGGCTGATTTCCTTTTTTGTTTAACTTTTATCTGTGAACCAGACAGTTTGGCTTAGATGTCATTCATGCACTAGAACTACTAAGAGACAGGAAGGGGTGTGTTGTGTGGATGCACCATTTGTATACCACACCATGTCCTTCAGCCATAGACATCTATGGGGACCGTGATCTGGTTACTCATCATGATTCAAAGCTAGTCATTTTCATCTTTATTCTATGCTACCATTAATTAGGATAGCTTAGAAAACTTTGGAGTCTTATTTATAATAAATGTACCTTGGTCTGCTTCTATGGAAACAATATTGTGGAAAAGCTGAAAAATATGTGATCCTGTCTTTTACAAGCACTTTATAAAACAAATGTGACAAAACCATGACATCCTACAGTTTTTGAAGACAGATAATGCACTAAAAATGTGAGATTTTATTTCAGCAGGAGTTAAATTCAGTCAAAGGCAGTGACCTTCCTGAGAAACCCAATTACACTGTGACTTTGTACTTATTTCACCTTTCCTCATAGACTCCAAAGAACCTTAGTAAGCAATTTTATGTATCCAGCTCTCACTAACAATTAATTTATTGTGTAGTAGTGAAAGGATATTCTTTATAATAAAGAATAAAATGGATATGTTATTATTGTTATGAGGCTTTTTTCACATTTTTAATAAATGTTATTGCTAAGCTGAATGTCACTGTCCATTCTTTGTCTTTCATGATTACATAATTAATGTCCAAATGTTATTGCCTTTGTGATTATAAATGAACAAATGGCAGCATTGTAATGGAAAGATAGCTGCTGCATAGATGCAATAATCATAGAATTTCCTCTGCTGCATTGTCACTAAGGAGACATTTACATTTCATAGTCACATTCATTGCTGTCCTACCCAGATTTGGACTGTGACCTTCAAGCCTATGGTACAGTAAAGCCGCAGAGGATGTGTTCAGCTGACTCAATGAGGGGAAAATATCAACTGACCATGATAAATATTTTAACTAAGTAATCCATTACATTTAACAAGAAATCACTGCAATCAACTACACTTTACAGATATTGACTGATGCTGATGCAGGGCCAGGTAATCATCTACTTAGCAGAAGATACCTCCAATGACTCCAGGAGGATATATCAATAGGCTGAAGCCAGGGTAGCTGAACTATTCAATTGTCTACCACTTAAAAGAAATATTATATCTAAACATAGATTTCACATTTGACCAATTGCTATGGAAAAAGTCATTGGGGAGAATTTATCATGTTAAAAGACAAATTAAAATGTTTAATTTCCAATATTTTTGTCCCAGCCTGAAATGTATACTACAGTCTCTGCTGGAATACCAGTGGAGACCACATCTGAAATCTCACTCTATCCTGTTGGTCTAGACTATTTGCCATTAGGCACTACAAACTGCTAGAGACCACGCCCTCCTTTCAGATGCCACTTCCTCTTAACCAAACAAGTTGGAAAAGTCTCCGAAAAAGTCTAAAAGCCATGACATAATGCAAAGCATTTTACTAAGCAGAGGCAATTTTGTAATAAATGGTGTCAGAATTCTGATGCAAGTGAATTAATAAATCCCCCCACCCCCTCCCCACTGTGTCTTAAGTGTATCCAAACACCAAAAAGCATTTTCAGACATGTCAGCTAAATTTTGTGTAAGCAGTTTTTCTGACTTCCCCCTAAAAGATGAGTCTGAATTTCAAAATACCCCATCCTTTGTTCTTGTCATAAGGGATATTTGGGCGTCATTTATTCCCTTTCCCCATTCCCCATGACTGTTGGATCCTGGTGATCTTTTATGTGTGGCAATTTTAACGATTCTTTCACAAAATCAGCATGGAGAATGATGTAATAAAGATTTTATACAATATGATATAATATAATACATTATTATTATTATTCTTATTATTTTTATTATGTGTATTACTATGAACAGTGATTTCTTCTTTATGTAATAATTGTAAAGATACAATCAATTCAGCACCATAATTTATATCTAATTGGTCTACTTCTAAATCTTACTATAGTGAACTAAGGTATTGGAATGAAAAGAAACACAATGGGCTGAATTTAACAATGTGTCTCAGGTTCCGGCAGTTTCTAGCTGGAAAACAGTAGTCTTTTGCTGTGCCAGATTTATCACTGTGATGATGAATCCTGGTGCAGGATAAGACTGTCAGTTCCTACTTTAGACCTACTTTTAGTTGGTCTAAACTGTGTGCCAGAATTTTGGGTGCATGGATGATTTCCTGCGAGCCACACCCCTTACTCATGAGGCCATGCCCATTATTCAGACAAGTCAGAAAACCAAAACGTTCTAAAAGCTTTGATAAATGTGGTGCAAGGCATGTTAGAATTGTGGCGCAATTGTGTTACTAAATCCCCCCATGAGTTGTGAGTGATCAAAGATACTCTAGAAGCAATATATATGTGCATATCAATTGTCGTTAAGGAGAATGTAGAATGTGGTTTACATATAATATACAGAATAAAGAGATTTAATAATGGATAATGGTCTTGGCTACTTGTGAAGATGAGCATCTATAGAAGAGCAATGATAATTAATGAATGAATTAAAACATAACCTCATAAGTAGCGTAATAAAGTAACTAACCTCAAAGAGGAGCACAACAGGAGTGCACATGATGAATAGTTCATACAAACTATATAAAAGGGTCATCCAATATGTTTGCAGTGGGCAATTATTCATTATTGATTGAGGTGTTTAAGAACTGTGATTAATGATCTTAATGGACATCTATCACCATGGTGAAGCATTGTAAACCAAGCACATTTACCATATATACTCGAGTATAAGCCAACCCGAGCATAAGCTGAGGTACCAAATTTTACCACCAAAAACTGGAAAAACCTATTGACTTGAGTAGGGTGGGAAATGTATTGGTCACAGCCTCCCAGTATATAGCCAGCCAGCCTCATAGTATATAGCCAGCCCCCTGTAGTATATAGCCTGCCAGCCCCTGTAGTATATAGCCAGCCAGCCTCATAGTATATAGCCAGCCCCCTGTAGTATATAGCCTGCCAGCCCCTGTAGTGTATAGCCAGCCAGGCCCTGTAATATATATATATATTTTTATATAACCAAGTATAAGCCGTGCGGGGAATTTTCAGCACAAAAATTGTGCTGAAAAACTTGGCTTATACTCGAGTATATACAGTACATGTTGGTGTGAGTTCCCTTCAGGCAGGATCCACTCTCATTTAAGCTTTGTATGCTTGTTTTTAAGAAAACATTATGCAAATGAACCTGAGGGGCTCCAGTAACATCCCCTCAGCCTCATTTGCATAGTTGTAAAAGCCTTTTTTGTAAAAACCAGGGTATGAGTAACTAAAAGAAGAGCAGATCCAGAGGGAGCACACACCAGTATTTCAGTGTGCTTGGTTTATAATCCTTTATCTTGGTGGTAGATGTCCTTTAATGTGAAAGTGGTACTGCTGGTACTGGTGAGTTCATTCAGGGACACATTTTTGTGGTTGCAGGCAAGTTCATCAGTCACTTAGCTGACCAATCATTTAGAGGCAGAACCACCATCATGGCCCAAGTCACAGTCCTAAGACCTCTCACTGCACCACAGATGCTCTAACCAAGGGCAGAATAATATATTAATAGACCTCTCACATATGTATGTAGCTCTGAGTTGCTGACAGTACTAACTGCAGCAAATAAAATAATTTGTGTGCTGTATAATAATTACATACATAGTAACATAGTTTATACTGTTGAAAAAAGACACCTATTCACCAAGTTCAACCAAGGAAGGGAAGGGATTGAATGAGGAAGGGATCCAGAGGAAACAATTCCACACAGCACAACCATCAATGCCATTTAGATGTAAAAAAGTCCACCAGACCACTCTTAAGCTCTCTGCTGCTGCTTACTAGGACCGTCGCCTGAGGCAGGCCACTCTACAGACTGACAGTTCTCACAGTGGAAAAACCTTGTTTTCTCCAGGTGGAGATAGTGCCTCCTTGTCTTTTGATTTTATTTAACCTGATACAACTTTCCACCATATTTTTTGTATGGACCATTCTTATATTTATATAAATAAATCAGGTCCCCTCTGAATCATCTCTTTTCAGGACTAAATAAATCTAGTTGCTTTAATCTTTCCTCACAACTGAGATCATCCAAACCCCTTATCATGTGTGTAGCTCTTTTCGTTGTACCCTCTCCCGCTCCAGGGCATTCTCTTTATGGACCGGTACCCAGAACTGGACTGCATATTCCAGGTGAGGCCGAACCATTGCCTTGTACAGTGGTAATATTACTTCCCTATCCCGAGAGTCCTTACCACTTTTGATGCATGACAAGATCTTGCTGGCTTTAGAGGCAGCTTATGGACATTGAATGCTGTTATTGAATCTATGATCTACTATTACATCCCGGTCATTTTCAACAAAGGACTCTCCTAGATTTACTCCACCAAGGACATATGTTGCATGTGGATTATTAGCCACAATTAGCCACAATTTGCGGCCATATATGTTCCCCATAGTCGGCTATGACAATGAGTGCTGACCGTTTTGAGCTGTGGCCACAAAAAATATTGAGTCTATTCAATCTTTGGCCATAAGAATGGCCATGTGGCTCTATTTTGCTCATAGACTTACCCTGATTGCTATTGATGAATTCAACAAGAACTGAATCATTTGTTTCAATTGGGTGTAGAGTGTGGATCAGCTGTTTGAAATAACGTCTTTTTTTTATACTGCAGATTCCATGTTTTTGTTGAAGTGACCCCAACGATTTTCACCTTTAGTTTTACATCCTATACAGGAGTCGAACTGTAGAACACGCTGAAGTAAGAAACGCAGCAGTTAGCATAAATCCAAATATACTGGTTGTGAATGTATGAATCGTGTATGACAATAAAAAACTTACTAGAAGCAGCATCTGTATCTGTGTCTTATTTTGCAACTCTCAATAAACAATACCTGATGTATTATTGAGTGTCTTATCTCTCAATACACATTTTACCCATACAGAACATGACAAACAATGTTGCATTTTGGATCTAACCCATATCACTACGCCTCTTCCTTTGATACTTCAGTTCAATTATTGCGCCGTTTCTTCTTTAAGCATGGTTTACCTGCATTCAAATGTTTTATTCTGCCACAACTGGGGAGATCCTAACATTATGCTACAATTATAAAGTATATAACAATTGCTGTACACATTAAACATTGATGTTTGACTGGTGAAACCATCTGTGCAGAAGACAGATGTGATCAAATGTGGTCCCAAGCGCCAGTGAGTTGCAGATGTTACTTATGTAACTATTTTTACAGCTGAATCTGATGTTTGTCCCCTTTCCGAGGACAAATGACAAGTCTATTCTGTTACATGAAAAACGCTGCCAGAACTACATACTGATTTAAGAGATTCTAGACGTTGCTTACTTACAATGATGCACTTTATCACTTTACAATAAAGAGGATCACACTTAAAGCGACAGAACATCTTCATCAACATATGCTTATTTTTCTAAATGTTACCAAAGCCATCTGTCCTTACAGAAGTCACATTTAGCTCAGGAAACAGATATGGCTTTAATTCTGCCTGCTGTCTGGATTGAAGTGATAGTGCACTACTGAAATGTACTTAGTCACAAATAAATAAATAAATGAAGATCCAGGGTATTTTTTGATGACAGTTTGCATTCATGCCCTCAGATGTTTTCCAGCATAAGCCTCTTATCTCCATGGTAAATAATTAGAGATTCAGTTGATTGATTGAAAACTCTCCAATATCCATCAGCATTAGATGAATTCAACAAGCTCAAACCTTGGATTTAGCAGAATCTGGAAGACTAGTCTGCCCTCCCAATAGCTTGTATTACCTATATGTGAGTTATATCCTTTGTGATGAGCAGCCAAGTGTTTAATACCATTTTTCTGAAAACTAAATATATAAAAGAAAAGCTGTTGTTACCCTTGTAGTAGTAATGTAGTGTTGTAATGGTAATAAAATAAAATGAAAATAATAATAGAGTAATAATAGCAATATATTATTAATATTATTATTGTTGTTGTTGTTATTATTATAGATTCTGGGCCCTGATTTAAAATATATAACAGAGACCCCTACCTCTTTTATTTTACTTTACATATCAAAATTCTCCTTTTGAGTACGAATAGTACAGTTATAGAACAGTTATTATATAGGGAGTTCATACTTCTCATAGCTGCCCTAGTAGTCACTAATCTCAAGATAAATATCCAAGACCAGAGTGATTGAATTGATAAAGTTGATAATCTGAATATTTTCACACCTAAAGTGTGTAGAAGTATGTAGAATCCCAGTGGCACTACAATACCGATCCACAGATAAAGGGGCAAGTTTACTATTGAAAATCCATTGGATCTGGGACTAAAATGTTTTTTATGGCAAGCACTACACTCACCGGCCACTTTATTAGGTACACCTGTCCAACTGCTCGTTAACACTTAATTTCTAATCAGCCAATCACATGGCGGCAACTCAGTGCATTTAGGCATGTAGACATGGTCAAGACAATCTCCTGCAGTTCAAACCGAGCATCAGTATGGGGAAGAAAGGTGATTTGTGGCCTTTGAACGTGGCATGGTTGTTGGTGCCAGAAGGGCTGGTCTGAGTATTTCAGAAACTGCTGATCTACTGGGATTTTCACGCACAACCATCTCTAGGGTTTACAGAGAATGGTCCGAAAAAGAAAAAAACATCCAGTGAGCGGCAGTTCTGTGGGCGGAAATGCCTTGTTGATGCCAGAAGTCAGAGGAGAATGGGCAGACTGGTTCGAGCTGATAGAAAGGCAACAGTGACTCAAATCGCCACCCGTTACAACCAAGGTAGGCAGAAGAGCATCTCTGAACGCACAGTACGTCGAACTTTGAGGCAGATGGGCTACAGCAGCAGAAGACCACACCGGGTGCCACTCCTTTCAGCTAAGAACAGGAAACTGAGGCTACAATTTGCACAAGCTCATCGAAATTGGACAGTAGAAGATTGGAAAAACGTTGCCTGGTCTGATGAGTCTCGATTTCTGCTGCGACATTCGGATGGTAGGGTCAGAATTTGGCGTCAACAACATGAAAGCATGGATCCATCCTGCCTTGTATCAACGGTTCAGGCTGGTGGTGGTGGTGTCATGGTGTGGGGAATATTTTCTTGGCACTCTTTGGGCCCCTTGGTACCAATTGAGCATCGTTGCAATGCCACAGCCTACCTGAGTATTGTTGCTGACCATGTCCATCCCTTTATGACCACAATGTACCCAACATCTGATGGCTACTTTCAGCAGGATAATGCGCCATGTCATAAAGCTGGAATCATCTCAGACTGGTTTCTTGAACATGACAATGAGTTCACTGTACTCAAATGGCCTCCACAGTCTCCAGATCTCAATCCAATAGAGCATCTTTGGGATGTTGTGGAACGGGAGATTTGCATCATGGATGTGCAGCCGACAAATCTGCGGCAACTGTGCGATGCCATCATGTCAATATGGACCAAAATCTCTGAGGAATGCTTCCAGCACCTTGTTGAATCTATGCCACAAAGAATTGTGGAAGTTCTGAAGGCAAAAGGGGGTCCAAGCCGTTACTAGCATGGTGTACCTAATAAAGTGGCCAGTGAGTGTATATGTATTGATGATTTTATCTACTTTTATGAATTGTTGATCAAATGACAAAGCTTTTCTGGAAAGGGGTGTGGTTTTGCAAATAAGGGGAAGGGTTTTAGTGAAAACACTAGAACATCTTTATCAGTGAGAGAGCTCACACAGAGGAAAGGTTCTTGTGTCTCTGCTGTCATAACGTAGATGCCATTTATTGTATAACCATTTTAGGACCAGGTTTTTCAGGTTATGTGTGTTTCCGTTTTTTCCTTTGATACTTTCACCAATTAATATTCTGCACCATGTACTGGGAAGCTGGAAATGAATTCCAAATGTGGTAGAATTGACAAAAAAATGCAGTTGCCCCATATTCTGGCAGGCTTTCTTTTTACGGATTTCATTGTTTGACGCAGATGACACCTCCCCTTTATTCTATGGGTACAATTGCAGCATTGCTGGCTTACTCAAGCTTTATACTAATTTTATATAAAATTCTAAATTTGTGTATTTTTTTTATTTCATATTTTAAAACATTTTTTTTTTTATTCAGTCTTTATTAATATTTTAGGTTACTTGAACCCCAGGTGTCTAAGTATACACAAATGTGAATATACTCTTCCTATATTACAGTCTGCTTCTAGTAGACTGTAATACAGAATGCCTTATCCTATTATAACTCATGTTGGCATCGACCTCTCTCTGTGGTATGTAGATGAGGAGAGAGGCTGGTTGTATCTTTCTAGCTTTATGAACAATTGCAGTGTTAACATAGATTTAATCTGGCTATGCTAACACCACCTCCTTGTGATGTCTGGATCTCTGAGTTCTGGCGCAATCACTATTTAGGCCAGGACTCTGAGATTATATAAGAGTCCTGCGGAGCCTTGCTTGGGGCCTGACTTAAGAGTTCTTCTTTATTAGCTCTATACTGTGTCTGTGACTCAGATAATTGCCTGGTACCCTGACCTTTGGCTCTTATTCAGACCACTCTACTGCCTTATGATATTGTACTGCATTTGCCCCTCCATTGTGGTGACTTGGCTCTGGTAACTACTCTTACCTGTATTGCACTTTTGAGCAGGATGGTATTAATAACCAGTTATTGGTCATTGCCTAGGGTGGATAGAGAAAGCAGGTGCATTCAGCATCCTGCTTATCCCATTTTTCAAAAAAAGTAGTTGGAGTAAAGCTGGTATCAAAGCCTTCTTTGTATAACTTTTTTATTGTGTTTTCAGAAAACAAAAGGTACATGCTGACAGATTATATGCAATACAAGCATTTTACAGAAAGTCTTGTATAATACATTTCAGGATCAATTCACATACCTTCAAGGTCAAAAGGGTTGGTAAGGATTGGGACGGGGTGACATCATTGTGTATGGAATGAGGTCAGAGGTTTCATAGGATAGGGAGGAAGGGGAGGGGGAATCGGGACCTTCCCGTGAGTGACCACTTACTCTTATAGCCTAACAACAGGGTCCGGCGCCCTTAGATTACAAACTGAATGAAACAAGCAACTGATTTATACTTACTTTAGTACTTTAGTACTTTATTTTGCTTTAATAACTTCTATATACCAGCAGCCATTTTCAAAGTATTCTGGTCCTCTCTTGGTCTCCTCTTAATTTTGCTATAATATTTTACTCGTTAGAATTACTTCAGCTCAAGATATGTATCTGACTTACATGTAACTTTGTCAAATACACCTTTTAACAGTGATATCAAAGAATCCAGGGTTGTATCCCTTTCTTATGTTGTGTGTTTTTGGGCATTTCCGGATGGGTGGTGGCCTATCCATGAAGATTCGCCATGGAAGCCACGCGTTTGTAAATTTATTGTGGACTCTATTTTACCAACTACATAGCTCCTCCAATCTATAAATTTCATCTACTTTATCCATTCTGTGGTACTAGGTATTTCTTTTTGCCTCCAGTGTAATGGAATGAGTAATTTAACTGCTTCAACCAAATGTGTGGTTAGGTTTAGTTTTGAGGGGTGCCAGAATTTGCTTGGGAGCCATAATAACACTGACTCTGCGGTGAAAGTAAACTTTCTTTTAGTAACACATTGGATATGATTTTCTATTTCTGACCAATATTTCTGAATTTGGGGACATGACCAATATATATGCCCTAGTGTTCCACCAGGATTTTCACATCGCCAGTCATCTTTTTCTATCAAGCCTCTTCTTTTCAAATCTTAAAAGAATTTTATTAGACTCTAATGCACCTCGAGAAACCGTGAGAATTTAAAAAGATTCTTTTCTTTTTGGGTATCAAAGCCTTTGCCAGAGAGGAGTAATATAACTTGTGTAGATAATGGCACAAATTCGTGCCTTCCCCTAGCTTGTTTAAATTTTAATTCTGCTATATAGATGTTCCAGAATATATTATTCTGGTATTCAAGAATGGCCTAGATGCCTTTTTACATCCAAATAACATTGACGGTTATGCTCTATAGAATGGTTTCCCCTAAATCCCTTCTTCCTATCCCTTCCCTTCTTTGGCTGAAGTTGATGGACATGTGTCATTGGCTATGTAACTATGTAATAATTTTGGTGCATGTTAGAGAAGCTGGCCAGATGATTTCAATTGTTAAACCAAATACTCAATCCTTTCCAATTCTGGTTTACCCCTTGTGAGTTTGTAAAAGACAAAATAAATGTGGTGCAATCCATGTATTCTTTGCTGATCTATAAAACTTTTAATTTGCTTTTCTTTGACACTAGAACATTTTCTTATACACTGCTCTATAAAACAATAGTATGATGAATTGGAGGCAAAGTATTTACAATGAAGGATATTCATTTAAGAAAGGCTAAAAATAAAAAAGCCAGCCAGAGGCTGCTGGACTTTCATACCTGGATATATATATATATATATATATATATATATATATATATATATATATATAAATCATATGCTTTGTATACAACAGCTGAAGACTATTTGCTGATATCTGTCTTCAACATTGTACTGAACACTGGAACAAGAAATGGTAATGACTTTTTCTTCAAGTATGTCTTCCAGTATTATACAATAAGTGAGGTAGGATCTTAGACGGTAAGTGAATTCTTCAAATGATCTATGGCTAAAATTGAGATAGCTTAGGAATAAGTCATGTGAATGTGGCTGCCCGGTATTTGCTTCTGTAGTATACCAGACATAATGCAAAATGTATTGCTTTCTTTTTAATGACATACTACTACACTCAGACAGTCAAAAGCTGCATACATATACTTCAATTTTAGTTAGGACAATTCAATAGCAGGGAACATATAAAAAATATAGCACTTGTAAATGGTGTTAATTTCTCAAAAGTATATGTAAATGTGTATATGTGACATTTTATAAATAGATTCATAAGTATTTTATCTTATTTTACTTTATTATGATATTATTATAGTATAGTTTTATTTTAGGTATTTAAAAATTTTTTTTTTTTGTTTTTTTAAACATAAAAAGGTGCATGATGTCCCAAATGTATAATTCATATTTAAAATTCAGCTTAAAGCAGTTGTCCAAGGAATTAAAAACATGGCTGAACATGGCCAAAAATAGCTCCTCCCCTGACCATGGGTAGCGTGTGGTGTTTGTGGTAAGTTCCATTCATCTTTATACAACTGAGCAGCAATACTGGCACAAACCATGATCATTTGTGGTACCTTTTTGATTTGTCATTTTTCATGTTTTAACTAACTGAGGTTTTTTAATAATTCTGGGATAAACAATATTAAATTGACCTTTGATAAAGAAAAGAGTCAGTCACATTCTTTATGCCACCCACCTGGCATTTCAGCCGCTTTGTCCTGCTTTGTCAAGCTTGAAAGAAAGAAGCCAAAATGTAACACAGGGTGGAATAAACAATAACTTTTTTTGTTTGTGGGTGTGATACTATTTTCATGATACATACACACTTTGAATCCTAATAATTATTTTACGCAATGAAGATAATTTTTAACTCCTTGCAAGTCAGTTTAATTGTTGTTTTTTGTGCTATAACTCCCCAGACAGTTCAGTGTAAGAATCCAGAGTGTGGTTTGGGACTCTCTAAGCAGACAGTTCATGATTCATCTGTGCTATAAGATGCTGTGTTCTGACAATGTGCTTAGATTGTCATAGTACAGGGTTTATATACACTTTAATTTAGCTTCTGAATGTTTTACTAGTATCTGACACATAAAAAAAAGAGATAAGACAGATCAGAGATGAAAGATGATGAGATCCAAGAGATGGATATAAAACACAATGACACTCTCAGCTCTTCTAACTCACCTATAACACACAGCGGCTTATTTACTAAGGGTCTGTGGATCACATTTCTGTCTGGTTTTCCAACGTTTTCGGTGTTCGCGCCGTTGGGACAGGTATTTAGAAGGGGATTTTGGCGCAGCCGATTGAATTTTGGTGCAGCAGCGACGGCTTTCATGCAACACAAATCGAGGGGCGGGCCTTGGGACGATCCGACTGATTCAGACTAAGCACGAGATTTAAAATTGTGTTGCAAGACAAGCACTTACATACACCAGGAGGAAGATGGTAAACTGAGCTGATCGGGGAAGTGACACATTCAGGAAATCGGGGGCACAGTGCATTATTGAATCGCGGCACAGTGCATTGTCGTCTGACAATGCACTTTTGGGAACTCCTCAGAATCCCTCACCTAATCAATAAAACACACAGTCAGCTCTGCTATAAAGCGGCAGGAAGTGCTTGTGTCTGAACTGGTTTTGAAGCTATTCATGAGAAGAATCTGACCATAGTCAGAAGATTTACAGTTGTTTTCCAGGGACAACCAAAATTGTAAACAACAGGAATCATAGAGATAGGTTGGAATTATATTTGTTAAATGTTGTATTTTCGGGAATTAGAGAATATGTTGTTTTGTAATCCTGAATATTTTCAAGAATCTTGTCTTCTTGGGAATACCCCTATAAGTATGGACAGAGAACGTGCCTCCCCATGGAGAGACGAATGTATACTACGTTTGGGTCCAAGTTTGAAGGTAGAATACATTAGTATGAAAGCAGCCTTTAGTCTAAACCAATGTTATTTATTCTGGAAATTGGTATATAGTCCCCTCATGTAAAACACAGAGATTTTGTTAATTGAAAAAAAATTTTTGCTACAAACTGACTATACTGGAAAACATCAAATGTCCATTTAAATCAATGGATATTTTAATGGATCCATTAAATTTCCATTATTATCGTATGTACAACACAAGACTCATCCAAAGCAAATCAGAAAACATTTGTTTTTTTGCCAAAGTTTTTAACAAATCTATGAATCAACATATGGATCTCTAAAAAATTACTGACAAAAGAACTTCTAATAGTTTTGTTGCAGGACCAATATTTAACACATGTACTGTATTCATCTACAGGTATTTGG
This sequence comes from Engystomops pustulosus, assembly GCA_019512145.1. Taxonomy (NCBI): domain Eukaryota; kingdom Metazoa; phylum Chordata; class Amphibia; order Anura; family Leptodactylidae; genus Engystomops; species Engystomops pustulosus. The sequence continues at coordinate 55,184,755 of CM033643.1, read as the reverse complement.
TGTATTAATTTATTAATTTCTTCCTGCTCTACAGAGGGCACTGGTATATTTCATTTTCAATGCACACTTGTATTAATGATGCTTTTTCCAGGATTTTTATTTGCAAACGATGGTGTCTGTTCTATACATCTCACATTGGATAAAATATAAATATTCATTATATTTTGACAGAATAAGGAAAAATGACAATTGACTTCCACAATATATCTCTAACTTAGATAATCATTAATTTATTTTTGTAGCAATTTTTTTAAAAACACAGTTACATTACAAGTATTATAATTACGGTAATAATTTTCTTATTGTCAGATATATGCAGTGGAAATTGTATTATCATCCACAGAACATAAAGCTTTATCACTTAATTCACAGTTCCCTGCAATATGTGTCAATGTGATATTACACAACACTCTGGACAGATAGCTAATGTCCTCCATAGTTGTAGAAGGCACCAGTCCTTGTAATCAAAGACCCTGTACAGTATAAGACGTTGCTGTGCTTTAATGCCGACACCAGAAATTTATACAGACAGGTAATACAATGTTTTATTTTGCTTTATTGTACCAAAAAAACAAAGAAAACCATGGATGTGTTGCATTGAAAGTTGCATTGCAAATTGTTACTATTTACAGTATAATTATAAAATCAGGGAATAATTTGAGTATTTGTGGTTTACCAATTGGACTGGACTTTGAATACATATGAATACATATGCATTTATTGAATAAATATACTCGGTCAAGACTATAGGTTCTAATATTGGAATATTAGTTTAACCACATCATGTGAACATATAAACACTACACAAAATATATTGGCATACTCTTATTTATCTTCTTCTGTGCAGGGATATAGAAAGAGATAAAGAAGAATATGCCATATGTGTAGTGTGCATAGGGGTGACATCATTGTGTATGGAATGAGGTCAGAGGTTTCATAGGATAGGGAGGAAGGGGGGGGAATCGGGACCTTCCCGTGAGTGACCACTTACTCTTATAGCCTAACAACAGGGTCGGCCCCCTTAGATTACAAACTGAATGAAACAAGCAACTGATTTAACTTACTTTAGTACTTTAGTACTTTATTTGCTTTAATAACTTTATACCAGCAGCCATTTTCAAAGTATTCTGGTCCTCTCTTGGTCTCCTCTTAATTTTGTAATATTTACTCGTTAGAATTACTTAGCTCAAGATATGTACTGACTTACATGTAACTTTGTCAAATACACCTTTTAACAGTGATATCAAAGAATCCAGGGTTGTATCCCTTTCTTATGTTGTGTGTTTGGGCATTTCGGATGGGTGGTGGCCTATCCATGAGAGATTCGCATGGAAGCCACGCGTTTGTAAATTATTGTGGACTCTATTTTACCAACTACATAGCTCCTCCAATCTATAAATTCATCTACTTTATCCATTCTGTGTACTAGGTATTTCTTTTTGCCTCCAGTGTAAGGAATGAGTAATTAACTGCTTCAAACCAATGTGGTAGTTTAGTTTGAGGGGTGCAGATTTGCTTGGGAGCATAACACTGACTCTGCGGTGAAAGTAGCTTTCTTTAGTAACATATGGATATGATTTTCTATTTCTTACCAATATTTCTGAATTTGGGGACATGACCAATATATATGCCCTAGTGTTCCACCAGGATTTTCACATCGCCAGTCATCTTTTTCTATCAAGCCTCTTCTTTCAAATCTTAAAAGAATTTATTAGACTCTAATGCACCTCGAGAAACCGTGAGAATTTAAAAAGATTCTTTTCTTTTTGAGTATCAAAGCCTTTGCCAGAGAGGAGTAATATAACTTGTGTAGATAATGCACAAATTCGTGCCTTCCCTAGTGTTACATTTTTTAATTCTGCTATATAGATGTTCCAGAATATATTATTTGGTATTCAGAATGGCCTAGATGCCTTTTTACATCCAAATAACATTGACGGTTATGCTCTATAGAATGGTTTCCCCTAAAACCTTCTTCCTATCCCTTCCTTCTTTGGTGAAGTTGATGGACATGTGTCATTGGCTATGTAACTATGTAATATTTTGGTGCATGTTAGAGAAGTGGCCAGATGATTTCATTGTTAAAACCAAATACTCAATCCTTTCCAATTCTGGTTTACCCTTGTGAGTTTGTAAAAGACAAAATAAATGTGGTGCAACCATGTATTCTTTGCTGATCTATAAAACTTTTAATTTGCTTTTCTTGACACTAGAACATTTTCTATACATGCTCTATAAAACAATAGTATGATGAATGGAGGAAAGTATTTACAATGAAGGATACATTTAAGAAAGGTCTAAAAATAAAAAAGCCAGCCAAAGGCTGCTGGACTTTCATACCTGGATATATATATATATATATATATATATATATATATATATATATAAATCATATGCTTTGTATACAACAGTCTGAAGACTATTTGCTGATATCTGTCTTCAACATTGTACTGAACACTGGAACAAGAAATGGTAATGACTTTTCTTCAAGTATGTCTTCCAGTATTATACAAATAGTGAGGTAGGATCTCAGACGGTAAGTGAATTCTTCAAATGATCTATGACTAAAATTGAGATAGCTTAGGATAAGTCATGTGAATGTGGCTGCCCGGTATTTTGCTTCTGTAGTATACCAGACATAATGCAAAATGTATTGCTTTCTTTTTAATGACATACTACTACACTCAGACAGTCAAAAGCTGCATACACATACTTCAATTTTGTTAGGACCTTCAATAGCAGGGAACATATAAAAAATTAGCACTTGTAAATGGTGTTAATTTCTCAAAAGTATATGTAAATGTGTATATTGACATTTTATAAATAGATTCATAAGTATTTTATCTTATTTTACTTATTATGATATATATAGTATAGTTTTATTTTAGGTATTTTAAAAATATTTTTTTTGTTTTTTTACATAAAAGGTGCATGATGTCCCAAATTTATAATTCATATTTAAATTCAGCTTAAAGCAGTTGTCCAGGGATTAAAACATGGCTGAACATGGCCAAAATAGCTCCTCCCCTGACCATGGGTAGCGTGTGGTGTTTGTGGTAAGTTCCATTCATCTTTATACAACTGAGCCGCAATACTGGCACAAACCATGATCATTTGTGGTACCTTTTGATTTGTCATTTTTCATGTTTTAACTAACTGAGGTTTTTTAATAATTCTGGAATAAACAATATTAAATTGACCTTGTAAAGAAAAGAGTCAGTCACATCTTTATGCCACCCACTGGCATTTCAGCCGCTTTGTCTGCTTTGTCAAGCTTGAAAGAAGAAGCCAAAATGTAACACAAGGGGAATAAACAATACTTTTTTGTTGTGGGTGTGATATATTTTCATGATACATAACACTTTGAATCCTAATAATTATTTTAGCCAATGAAGATATTTTTAATCCTTGCAAGTCAGTTTAATGTTGTTTTTTGTGCTATCTCCCCAGACAGTTCAGTGTAAGAATCCGAGTGTGGTTTGGGACTCTCTAAGCAGACAGTTCTGATTCATCTGTGCTATAAGATGCTGTGTTTGACAATGTGCTTAGATTGTCATAGTACAGGGTTTATATACACTTTAATTTAGCTTCTGAATGTTTTACTAGTAATGACACATAAAAAAAAAGAGATGAGACAGATCAGACATGAAAGATGATGGATCCAAGAGATGGATATAAAACACAATGACACTCTCAGCTCTTCTAACTCACCTATAACACACAGCGGCTTATTTACTAAGGGTCTGTGGATCGCATTTCTGTCTGGTTTCCAACGTTTTCGGTGTTCGCGCCGTTGGGACAGGTATTTAGAAGGGGATTTTGGCGCAGTGATTGAATTTTGGTGCAGCAGCGACGGCTTTCATGCAACACAAATCGAGGGGCGGGCCTTGGACGATCCGATGATTCAGACTAGCACGAGATTTAAAATTGTGTTGCAAGACAAGCACTAATACACCAGGAGGAAGATGGTAAACTGAGCTGATGGGGAAGTGACACATTCAGGAAATGGGGGCACAGTGCATTAATGAATCGCGGCACAGTGCATTGTCGTCTGACAATGCACTTTGGAACTCCTCAGATACCCTCACCTAATCAATAAAAACACACAGTCAGCTCTGCTATAAAGCAGGCGAAGTGCTTGTGTCTGAACTGGTTTTGAAGCTTTCATAAGAAGAATCTGACCATAGTCAGAAGATTTACAGTTGTTTCCAGGGACAACAAAAATGTAAACAACAGGAATCATAGAGATAGGTTGGAATTATATTTGTTAAATGTTGATTTTCGGGAATTAGAGTATGTGTGTTTGTAATCCTGAATATTTTCAAGAATCTTGTCTTCTTGGGAATACCCTATAAGTATGGACAGAGAACGTGCCTCCCCTGGGAGAGACAATGTATACTACGTTTGGGTCCAAGTTTGAAGGTAGAATACATTAGTATGAAAAGCAGCCTTTGTCTAAACCAATGTTATTTATTCTGGAAATTGGATATATCTCCCTCCTGTAAAAACCAGAGATTTTGTAATTAAAAAAAATGTTTGCTACAAACTGACTATCAAATGTCCATTTAAATCAATGGATATTTTAATGGATCGATTAAATTTCCATTATTATGTATGTACACACAAGACTCATCCAAAGCAAATCAGAAAACATTTGTTTTTTGCCAAAGTTTTTAACAAAATCTATGAATCAACATATGGATCTCTAAAAAATACTGACAAAAGAACTTCTAATAGTTTGTTGCGGACCAATATTACCACATGTACTGTATTCATCACAGGTATTTGGTGTATTAATTTATTAATTTTCCTCCTGCTCTACAGAGGGCACTGGTATATTTAATTTTCAATGCAAACTTGTATTAATGTGTTTTTCCAGGTTTTTATTTGCAAATGATGTGTCTGTTCTATTCATCTCACATTGGATAAAATATAATATTCATTATATTTGACAGAATAGAAAAATGACAATTGACTTCCACAATATATCTCTAACTTAGATAATCATTAATTTATTTTGTAGCAATTTTTTTAAAAACACAGTTACATTACAAGTATTATATTACGGTAATAATTTTCTTATTGTCAGATATATGCAGTGGAAATTGTATTATCATCCACAGAACATAAAGCTTTATCACTTAATTCACAGTTCCCGCAATATGTGTCAATGTGATATTACAAAAACACCGGACAGAGAGCTAATGTCCTCCATAGTTGTAGAAGGCACCAGTCCTTGTAATCAAAGACCCTGTACAGTATAAGACGTTGCTGTGCTTTAATGCCGACACCAGAAATTTATACGACAGGTAATACAATGTTTTATTTTGCTTTATTGTACCAAAAAACAAAGAAAACCATGGATGTGTTGCATTGAAAGTTGCATTGCAAATTGTTACTATTTACAGTATATTATAAAATCAGGAATATTTGAGTATTTGTGTTACCAATTGGACTGGACTTTGAATACATATGCATTATTGAATACAGGCGGTCCCCCTAACTTAGGACACCGATTCACGACAACCCATAGTTACAGACGGACCCCTCGCCCACGTGACCTCTGGTGAAGCTCTTGGATGCTTTAATATAGTCCCAGACTGCAATGATCAGCTGTAAGATGTCTGTAATGAAAGCTTTATTAATAATTCTGGTCCAATTCACCACAAAATTTTGAAACTCCAATTGTCACTGGGCAAAAGAAAAAAAATTGTCTAGAGCTTCCATAAAATATACAGTTTCGACTTACATACAAATTCAACTAAGAACAAACCTCAGACCCTATCTTGTATGTAACCCGGGGACTGCCTGTAAATATACTCGGTCAAGACTATAGGTTCCAATATTGGAATATTAGTTTAACCACATCACGTGAACATATGAACACTACACAAAATATATTGGCATACTCTTATTTATCTCCTTTTATGCAACTAATTAGCTAACATTCTGTATATTCCTGGTGTATTCACCAGATTCTATTATGTCCACATTCAATATTTGTTTATAAATAGAATACAGTTCTAACAATCACATACATGTGTCAGTGTCCAGCTAGCCTTGCACCTCTCTTACCTGGATGTTCATACATGTGTGAGATCATAAGAACTCTTTTCTATATATGAGAATTTATAAAGGAGTATGGTGAATACACAATGGAATATGCAGAATGTAAGCTACTCGATGGTTGTATAGAAAGAGATAAAGAAGAATATGCCATATGTGTAGTGTGCATATGTTCACATGATGCATTATTGAGTTGAAGTCAGAGAAGTCTTCTTATGCACATAATTCTCACTTCTTATTAAAGTTCTGTTGATGTTTTCGAGGAGTTTAAAACATATGGCATACAATAAAACTGCATTTTGCATCTATAAGACTTTAGTCACGAAAATACAAAAATAGAAAAGTTGACCGCTCACCTCGATTTGTCGGTTACTGTGCTGGCTGCTGCTCAGGGACCACGAGCATGGGACAAGTAGAAAACAGAAGAACGCATGCCGCACCAGATGTGGATAAAAAATATATTCCTTTAATTCTGTTTCTTTCAGTAAAAATGGTGATAACCATAACCATACAAACGAGAGCTGTAGTTGTATAGGACTTTAGTACCAGTTTCCCAAGGGTGGGGGGAAACTACTCCTTTCCAGCCCCTCCCAGTGGGCGACTGCCAAGTCACACAGCAGATGCTAATCAAAGGTACAATATAACATATCTTTTTTTCTGTAAAACCAATTTTTAATACAAAAACACTTTAGCAGAGTATGTACTATGCTCTGTGGGGACTGGGGGAGTGCTAAAAATGGGTCTCCTGGTGACAGGTTCCCTTTAAGGCTCAAAGTGCCTATGATTCTGGACTCGATGATCTTTAGGCACAATAAGGCACATTTACTAAGGCTCTTGTGCCAGTTTTCTGTCAGTCTTTGTGTGTTCTTTTATGTACAAACTGCTTGCACAGGTATTTAAGAAGAGTCTGCACCACAAGTGCGTCGCACGTGACTATTTTGTGGTGTAGCTGCACTAGGACATCATGCAACACAAATTGGTCTGTCGAATGCCCTATGTTAAAGGTGCACCACAAAAAAGTTGGTGGACTGTGCAGTGCAGGGACATCAGGTTCATGAAGAACTGCTGCCAGAAACCCTGAATCTGATGCCCTCTGCACTGTATATTTGCCCCAATGTTTGTCTGATTTTGACCTATGAATGTAGCTTAGATATGCAAGACTGGGTTAAAAGATGAAACTACGTGTCACTGGGCTCATGTGAAAATACTACTGTGCATCCTAGGGCTCATACATGCAAAAAAAAGTGTGCTTAACACTTTCTCAGAGCTAAACACACTCCCTCCACTTCAATGCACGCTCTGTTGAACTCCATATGTTGATATTTCACTCTTCTTTTAGGACAGGTATATGCAAGATACTTTAAGGGATTATAATACATATTTATTTTTGCAGAATATACAGTAGTAATGATACATTGACTTCTCATTTCTACTTCGTTCCGTAATTCTTTGTTTAATCAGAGAAAAAACAGAAAATCAGAAAGAAATAAAGCAGACTTTTTGGGAATCTAAAATACTAGATTATGCAAAACACTCTTAAGTAGTTTATTGTCATACCCAAACAACACCTGTTAACGATAATCAGAATTAATTTACTTTTCATTTTAATCTTTTCCAGCTGTCCTTTCAAACTATAAATCAAAAATCTTGGAGAAAATCCCATTATGTTTTTGGTAGGCAATGATTTGGATAAGCATTGACTGCTCTAGAATCATAAATAGATGCAAGACACAGACAGTGTTTAACTTGTAAAAAAACAATTACAAGAAACTGAAGGGAATCTTATTGGTGCATTTTATTTATTTCCTTTTCCCTCTAAAATTCTTGGTATTCTTTTACTCTAAATGCAGCATTGTCATGTGCAACATAATGCGACAACCCATCAACTATTGAATAACATAAAAGCACTGAACTTGAAATACTTAAAATTATTCATGATTTTGTGATAAGTAGAAGATGAAAATAGCTCTCTATCATTAAATTGGGTAAAGGCCTGGCTGAAGGACCTGGCTGGCTCAACTACTGCGGTAGAAAGCATAGCAACTAAGGTTCCCACAGTGTCAGGGGGCCCCTGCATCACCTTATTAGCCACTCCTGGGTACTTTTCGTTACTGGTTATGGTCCATATTTAATTCTAAAGATGCAGTCCTAAGAAAGGTAGGTCTGCTGACCTAAACACATGCAGTGTTCTCCTTTCTTTCATTGTCATCTGTATTTCAGGTAATATAATGCTGTGACAGCACTTTGTATCTGTGCCCTGTATTATTTGTGTGGCTTTCTTTCTATATATCTGTACCTCTGCATTACATAGAGACCCCTCCTGATGTTTGTCCTGCTTGCTTTTCAATCAGTAATATGTATCTGCTGCGCAGCCTCCTAGTTCTCCTGTATATCCAATTTTCAATGACAAATTCTTTCTATGGGGGGATCTATTACAAATCTGATGGGTTTTTTTTAGCTTGTTTTTGCACCTGGGGGGATCTATCACAAATCTGATGTTTATTTTATTTTTATTTTTTTGCGCCTATAAACCTAAAAATTAATTTTGCTATCAAAGACAAAACTGGAAATTGTGCAATTACGGCAAAACAATTCCATTAGAGTTATAATAAATACTATCTAGCTTTTTAGTTAGCCAATAGCTAGCCCATGCTTGACAAGCTTCCTATTGTAAAGCAGCAGTTCTGTATATGAAGGACAAATGAGGCCATTTATTGCTTATGTAACTAAACCATCTTTGAATAGCAAGAAAATATTTAGCAGTGCACATTACATTAATGATTGGGATGACACAATATAAGAGTTAAGCTGCCTTGTAAAAAGAAACAATAACTGTTATTATGTGCAATGAGCTTGAATAAACCTATAACACAGAAACGCCTATAATTTAGTTGGCTAACTTACTGAACTCTCAGAAAGAAAGGTTTGATTTCTTTTCAAATCAAACTTGTCATCTGTATTCTGTATTCAAATCAAAATCGATGCCAGAAAAATCCAGTCTGTACTCAACATTAATCATCTTCAGATAGTTTTATGATAGTTTCAATAGACAGTATGTGTGCACAGTCTCTCAGAATAACAATACATTGAAGGCTGCTCTCTTGTCACAAGCACCTAGCGAGAGTAGGGTATATTTGATTATCCTGTCAATCCCCGGATCTCATATGTTCATGTATGAATGATATGTCAAGATGGAAGATACAATGAGTTCATGCTGTGTTACCATTATTCTCTTTAACATCCCAAGTGATTCTCTTCTATTCAGATGTTGTGTATATTATCAGACAGGAATAATCCATCTTCTGGTTGTATTCACATATTCACAATCATATGATACCTGGTCTCCTATAGTTACTTGACAAGTGTCAGATGAAATGAAATGCTCCTTGAATATAAAGTCATTTTTTTTTGTATTGAACCAAGTTAAACAGATCACAATTAAGAAAATATAAATGTAAAAGCCCTACAATTTATTTCTTCTTTCAAATTTTATTTTTATAATTTTGCCTAACCATTTACTAGTCCTCCTATCCATATACAGTTTAAGGCCTCTGTGCCATGTCAGTGTTGTAGAAGCCCTGAAATGACCGCAAATGCTAGCTAAAAGCTAGCACTTGTGATTATTTACCCAATCCCCCACCAGAAACTGGTGCAGACTATATGTAGTAGTGCACAAGTATAGGCAGGAATGCTCTTGGCATGGGGGTGGCGTAATAAATATTATTTTCACAATATTATTAGTAGATACCATTCAGTGCCCTGTGTTGCTCTAGCTTTAAGGGTAATCTAAACATTGATAGAATGTTCTGTTTGATCACGGCAAATCCGGTATTATCTAGTCCCTGTTAACAACTAGTGTTGAACCGACTCGAACTGCAAAATATATTATTTGTTGATCAATATTTTTTTTAATAGAACATAACTGTAGCCAAGTTCAATATGACATGTAACGCATGGTGAATGGTTTCAGCCTACCAATCTTGAATCTTTCCAATAATTTCAATGACTTGCGTTGCATGACTTCATGCTACAAAATGTAACCAGATTAAATTTCAAGATTGCTATAAATTTAACTTTGCATGGTCCTATATTTTTTCAGTTCTAATAGTGGTGCTGTCAGGCTCCAGGGGTAGTGGACCGGCAGGACCACCGCAGACAATGACGTAAGCCGACGCCTGGGACCAGAATCTAAGTGGCACTAGGTTTTTACCAGAGCCCACCGCAAAGCGGGTTGGATTTGCTGCGGTGTGGTACCAACTGGTCTTTTCACAGGTTTGACTTGTCCGCAGTGGCAGCCAAGCCAAAGTGCAAAAATGGATGGCATGTTTGTAGTCGGGGACAGGCAGGAGGTCAGGGCAGGCAGCACGGGATCAATCTCAAAGGCAGAGCAGAAGGTCAGTGCTGGCACCGGAGGAGGAACAGTAAATCAAAAACAGGCAAAGGGCAACAATACAGGCTTTCTCACTTTTTTAGAACTCACTGTATGTGCTGCAGAAAAACACCCATGATTGATGCTAGCATCGATCACAGGTGTTGTCCCGGCGATTGCCGCCGGCAAAGCTGCTAATGGCTTTAAAAAGATGGCGGCGTCATGTTGCTGAAGATCGTCGATCCCCGTGACGTCATCGGGGAACGCAATCCATCGCCATGACAGCCTCGGGTCTTTCAGCACATTGTAATGAATGAGGAGGAAAATCCCCATATACTGCCATACTGTAATGGAGGCTAAAAAATAGAAAAAAGAAAAAAAAAAGTTTGAAAAAAATGATAATAAAAACCTAAAAATTCAAATCACCCCCCTTTCCCTAGAACGGATATTAATATAAATAAACAGTAAAAATCATAAACACATTAGGTATTACCACGTCTGAAAATGCCCGATCTATCAAAATGGTTTTTTCACTGCGTTTAACCCCGTTACAGAAAATAGCGCCCAAAGTCGAAAATGCCACTTTTTTGCCATTTTGAAAAATATAAAAAATCTATAAAAATTGATCAAAAGGCTGTACAGTCCTAAGAATAAAATCATTGAAAACTTCATCAAAAGTTGCAAAAAAATGACACAACCCCCAGCTCTGTACAACAGAGTATGAAAAAGTTATTAGCGCCAGAAAATGGCAAAATAAAAAAAATGTATGTAGTTTATAATTTGTATAAATGAAAAACCAAATAAAACATATACATATTTGGTATCCCTTTAATCGAACCGACACAAGAAATAAAGTAGGGCATACAGGGAAAGCTATAAAATCCAAGCCCAAGCCCACTGAATTCGGATTTTTTTTCCCCACTTTCCAGTACACGGCGTAGAATATTCAATGCATTCACTATGAAGTGCTATTTGTTACGCAGAAGACAAGCCATCTCACAGCTCTGTACATGGAAAAATAAAAAAGTTATGGATTTTTGTAAACCCAGATCAGAAATTAGAGAAGGTATTGGATTGAGACTGGAGGGATGCATGGTAATTGCAGTTAGTTTTATTTTTGATAAATAGTATAACTCCTTTATTTGTGAAGTAGTCTGGACTATCAGCTGGATTATAGGCAGTCAACTGAACTGTCACATACAGTTTCATGGTAAGGACTTTATATATGTCACAGTTGAGTGATGTGACCCCTTGACAGCTTTTAGATTTTTCTTCCTTTCTAGTTGAAGACAGTGGATAGACAGATGACAGGCTGTCCAACAAAGCCAGAAAATGAAACCTCCAACAGAAAAGTGCTGCTAAAGTAAACATAAGTGACACTTAACAAAAAGTTACAGATTGACCGTTGTTCTTTATCACTCTGCCTTCTAACAGGTGAATTACAGCACCACACTTTAGCCCCTTAACGCTGCAGCCCTTTTTCGTTTATGCGTTTTCATTTTTCACTCCCCAGCTTCAAAAATCTATAACTTTGTACAGAGCTGTGTTATGGCTTATTCTTTGTGTAATAAATTACACTTCAAAATGGTGGTATTTAATATTCCATGTGGTGTACTGGGAAGCTGGAAAAAAATTCCAAATGCAGAGAAATTGGTAAAAAAAAACATATTCTTGTGGTCTTGGATTTTACAGATTTCGCTGTATGCCCCAAATTACATGTCCCCTTTATTCTTTGGGTCGGTACGATTACGGGGATACCAAATTTGTATAGGATTTACAATGTTTTCATACATTTACAAAAATTAAAACCTTCCGTACAAAAAAATTATTTTGGATTTTGCCGTCTTCTGGTGCTAATAACTTTTTTATACTTTGGTTTATGGAGCTTTGGGAGATATCATTTTTGTGGCTTTTGATGACATTTACAATGTTATTATTTTTAGGACTGTACAACCTTTTGATCACTTTTTATAGAATTTTTAAATTTTTTTTAAATTGCAAAAAAGTGCACAATTTTCTGTTACGGGGTTAAACACAGTTAAAAACCGTTGTTATATTTTGATAGAGCGGCATCACCTAATGTGTTTATAATTTTTACTGTTTATTTATATTAATATCAGTTCTAGGGAAAGGGGGTGATCTGAGTTTTTAGGTTTTTTTAGTATAATTTTTTTAAACTTTTTTTAATTTTTATTTTTACTATTTTTCAGACTCCTTAGGGTACTTTAACCATAGGTTGTCTGATCGATCCTATCATATACTGCCATGCTACCGTATGGCAGTACATGGGGATTTTACTCCTCATTCATTACAATGTGCATTGTAATGAATGGGTTAACCCGAAGAAGGCTTCCATGGCAATGGATTGCCGCTCTCCAATGACATCACGGGGAGCGATGATCACGATCGCGGGTGTTACAGGTAAGCCTTTGCTGCAATATGACTTACCGGCTATGGAGAGCGCTCAGCCCTTAATATTACGTCACATTTCGGTGAGGGGTTAAAGGAACCATAAAGATAACAGTACCCCATCTCTCTCTACCCTTGTAAATGTTTTTGCATTTAAAACATTTTTCACTCTGAACTATTTTTCAGGAGCAAGGCTTTTATTTTATGCTTAGTTTGTGATTTCGAACACTGGTAATTAAAGGAGTCTGATTCATACCTTATAAAGCAGCATTACTGACTGAATCCACTGTGTGCCTTGATGCAGAATCTGACCTTGAAATAGTTTTTTATCATCTCCTTTTCTTAAAAAAGATATTTTAGAAACATGCTAATGAGTAAGACATGTTATTGCCTGTAAGGCCAGATTATAGAGAGAGTTCCAGTGGCGTGCGCCCTGGGAGCCCCACCACTTTATTCATAAGGTGGCCACCAGCCTTAACAAACATAAGGGGGCCACCAGCCCTGTCGAACAGTCAGCCCACAGCTTTGAGCTGACTGTCTCTGGGAGTCATGCTCAGTGGTGATGGCACCTTGCTGCACATGCGCATGCCTCCAAGCTGAGACAGTGACCAGTGTACCAGAAAGGCCAGCTGCTAGGCTAACATGTAATTAGGAGAAAATTTTGAAACTTAATGATAATTTAGAATCATACCACTGTCTAAGCTATATTCAATGGGGGCCCCCATCAGATGAGCCTCCACCAATCTTAATCTAGTCCTGATAGCCAGAGCAACAGGAGCCTGGAGGGATTCTGGTGGCGCCCCCTGGAGCAGTTGCAGCTTATTAGAATATTTTGAAAACATCTTTTTTAGGAAACTATTAGGCCAGATATTGTATTATGGTGCAAAGATGATTCAGTCAGTGATCCTGCTTTATAAGGTACAAATCAGACTGTACATTTTCTTTAACTAGGGGGCTGAATGAGCCCTTTATGGCAGAATATCCTATACCGCTCACATCCCAGTGCTTTATACACTAATAAATTGCAACTTACCATCATGACATCATAGGAGTTATTCAGAAAATGCATTCAGGTGCTATATACATTTTAAAAACCTGTATCCACTTCTTTGTTGTGAGCAGGACTAGGTTTACATGGGCTTTCAGCTTCTGTTCCCATTAATTGGAAAACAAGCAGTAATTTTCAAAAATGTTCAGAATAAAATAATTAAGGTTTTTATTACAACAAACAAGCAAATACAAACGCAAATGAAGGTCTGGCTTTTAGAGAGAAGTTTCATGATGTACATGGTAATCACATCACAATACAAACTACAAAAGGTTGTGGAAAGAGAAGGAAACAACACGATAGATTTCAAGTGTAAGTAAATATTCGGGCCTGAAAAGACTTCCCAATAATGACCTGTTAGCAATTTGCATATAAATTATGGAACTTTCCCCTATCCTTTCCAAATGTGTGTATCTTTCTGTACGGGTAATGTAAAGTAGATAACTTCCAATATTACAGAATTCTTGAATGGGCTGAGAAAATGAGGAACAAAGAGCCAAGAGTTTTGTAGAGCTCTCAACAGGTCACATTGTCATCAAACTCAATTAGATAATGTAGGCGGCTTGGTTCTCAAGTGTTAAGAAATTGCATCCCATAAACTAGCGCTAAACACGGAAATATAGGAAAAGGGTTTCATTAAAAACTAATTACATTTTTTGCCTCCTTATTATGTTTCATTTGTACTAGATATGATTTTAAATGGTGTCTGCTTTATTATCTGCTTTGCTTTCAGGAAGTCGGTTAAAGTAACAAAGGAAGAAATTATGTGAGCGTTTGATGTATGCGCTGCTTTTGTAATTTGCCTTTACCAGACCTCCTGAAGGAAAGTATATACATTAGCTGCCTCTGTCTACCAAATGATAACAAAATAAAAAACGAACAAGTTTTCTTTGTACATAAAACACATTCGAGGCCGTTACTTGTTGGCAGGAAACCTTTGCTCTACATTTACCGTCAATGTTAATTTCTCCATATACAGTCTACAATAATACACATATTATTTTCTTGTTCTATAGACTACTGTTAGGTTTAATTAGGTTTTAATTGGCTTTTTTCACATGATTGTTACTGAGCTATAGCTACAGCCTTTTATGCATCGCTCATAGGTTGAGACATTAAACTTCACAGGAATCTTCCGTACATAGAGCAACACATCTAACAAAGTATGCTGATAGAGTGATGAACAATAAACCAGTGCAAACAAAATGAAGTTGACAAACTTTACATAGACAGCTGCAACAATAAATAATTGCTGTTTTATGCTTTATTTCCGGATTAAAAAGAGAAATTATCTAAATAAATTTTAAAATATATATCCATCATCAAGGCATGCTAGTGATACTGTAGTGGTTAGGAAAGGGTGATGGTGGGTAAGGTGTTCACGATCTATATTCCTGGAGGACCCTTTATGAGCTGGACCCTACCTGCATTTGATGGAACAGAGTCAATGGTACAACTGTTCCAGGTTTTATCAACATTGACACGAGGCTCTAATGAGGCCACAAATACATTACACAACTTTAATAGGTGAAAGTAGTTTGGTAGCACTATTGGTCACTTTAAAGTAAACCTACCATCAGGAGTCTTCCTATGAAGGCAGATCTGATTGTAAGATCCCAGTAACATCCTAATCCCTAAACTATCCTTCCCTAATTCTATAATATTATCTAACCCAATCTATTGTTTATTTTACAGATATGTAAATTTTCCACAGAGGCTTATTTGGGTGTGGAGTAGCCTCTCCAAGGAGTGTGAGCAAATGCTGCTCCACAACTTCATTATCCTCCTGCAATCCAGACGATCTGAAGCTTATGTTGTACTGCCAGCTCCCAGAACCCTGCATGCGCGCAGTTGCTTCAGCAACACACGCGCACATCATTGCTCCCAATGGCACTGAAGCAGGAGCTACTGTATACAGGGCCGGATTAAAGGAGGGGCTCCCAGGGCTCGAGCCCTGGGGCCCCCACCACTTTCATTTTTAAAGGGGCCCCCACCAGTTTCCATCAGTCAGCGAGCGACTCAGCTCAGCAGGCTGTATACTACAGGGGGCTGTAAGCTATATACTATAGGGGCTGGCAGGTTATATACTACAGGGGGCTGGCAGGCTATATACTACAGGGGCATGGCAGGCTATATACTACAGGGGCATGGCTGGCTATATACTACAGGGGCATGGCTGGCTATATACTACAGGGGGCTGTCAGGTTATATACTACAGGAGCTGACAGGCTATATACAGAGGCTGGCAGGCTATATACTACAGGGGCTGGCTGGCTATATACTTCCAAAAACATTGTTGGAAGGGGCCCCACCAGTTTGCGCCACGGGGCCCCCACCACCCTTAATCCGACCCTGACTATATATATAGGAAGGATCGTAGAGGTTACTGGGGCGTGGAGTAGCCTTTGATCCAGCTCCCCTGAGAGGCTACAGTAGACTCTGTGGGAAAATAGCATATTAGTTAGATAACGTGTAGATAAGGTTAAAAGGTATTATAGGATTAGGGTTAGAAAGGATAGTTTAGAGTTTAGGATGTTATTGAGAAAATACCATTAGATCTACCTTAATAGGTAGATTCCTGATGGTAGGTTTTCTTTAAAGGAAATCTACCATTTGCTTTTATGCATTTTGAACTAAACATACCTTGAGAATACTGTAGCTACACTGATGCAGAAATATATCTTGTTTAATCCCCGAACTGAGTGGTTTTGCTGCAAAAACAATTATAAAATTATGATAATGGGGCTCTGTCACTATGGTGGCTGCCCCACCATTCTCCTTTTACCCTAATTATGCACTTCTTCAGAGAACGCTATATTCAAAGTGTTTTCCCTCACAGGTGGAAGTAATCAATGGCTGCACCATTCCCCAGCTGTTATTTATGTGCTATCAAGCTCAGGTTGATTAGTCCTGTCTGGACAGTTCAGGAAGCTCCCTGTTGTACGGTAGCCAGTCTGCACCCAGCTTACCCAAGGTCCTGAATTTTATAATTGATTTTTGAGCATAACCACTTAGCACAGAAATTAAACAAGACATGCTTCTGCATCTGTGTAGCTTAAGCATTCTCAAGGTATGTTTGGTTCACAATGCAAAAAAAAAGCAAATGGTAGATTTATAATTTGTTCTACTTTTAATCTTAATTAGTAAAATTTAAGATTGTTTTTGATGATTACATATGATGGTATAAGTAGTTATACATGAAAAATGGTTGCCAGCCATGCAAATCGACCATAATAAAATTTAAAATTTATGTCCAATTTTTCATGGCTGATTTTTGCAATTGACGTTGTGCAGAAGAACCTGGGATGAGGGGCAGAGTGTCAACTCGGAACCCCCCAGGGATATAGGATAGCAAAAAAGGGAAGAAAAAGCGCACACCTCTTGTGATATTGCTGAGGAAAGTACAAGGGTCGTGTTGACAGGTGGTGGTAGCAAGACTCTCACCTGGAATAAATGATATTTGTGCTTAGTTTTTTCCCTGACAGGTGGAAGTAATCAATGACTGCACCCTCCCCCAGCTGTTATTTATGAGCCATCAAGCTCAGGTTGATTAGTCCTGTCTGGACAGTTCAGGAAGCTCCGTGTTGTACGGTAGCCAGTCTGCACCCAGCTTACCCAAGGTCCTGAATTTTATAATTGATATAATTGATAACCACTTAGCACAGAAATTAAACAAGACATGCTTCTGCATCAGTGTAGCTTCTCAAGGTATGTTTGGTTCACAATGCAAAAAAACAAAACAAATGGTAGATTTCCTTTAATGTTCATAATTTGTTCTACTTTTAATCTTAATTAGTAAAATTTAAGATTTAAAGTCACTTGTTTTTGATGATTACATATGATGGTATAAGTAGTTATATATGAAAAATGGTTGCCAGCCATGCAAATCGGCCATAAGAAAATTTTAAATTTATGTCCATTTTTTCATGGCTGATTTTTCCAATTGACGTTTGCAGGTAGTCTTAGAACTTTGTTATGGACTCTGGAAGTGCTTTGAGTAAGTAAGTGGTTGGTAGGATAGTATGGGTTGGGTAGACTACACTGTTCTTAAATCTGTAAAGTATTTTTTTCTATATATTTAGCACATATTTTCATTAGTTATTAATTTGTCTATCAATCTATAATAATTCAAGACTAAGAAGTATGTAAAGTATGTAAAACTGGATAGCTTATGTGTCAAATTTTCAAAAAAATGAGATTCAATACATGATCAATATCCTTTGAGGTGTCCTACTATCTTTATTTTCTAGTTTTCCCCGTTTTTGCTTCTAATGTGGTGTAGTGCTTGTATAGTGTGATTACTGATAAAAATCCATGTACGAAAAAGTGCTCTCTAACTGAAAATCCCACGTTGCACTTAAAGGACGTCTACCTGCAGGATCAAGGATTGTAAAGCAAACAGACTGAAAAACTGGTGATAGGATCTGCTCTTTTTCAGGTAGTTATGCCCTGTTTTTTTTAAAGGCTTTTAAAAGTATGTTAATGAGCCTAGGGGGCTACGGGCTGGATAGGTGTTAATGGAGCCCCTGAAGCATTTTTAAAGCCTTTTTTTCTAAAAAAAAACAAGGGATAATACTGCCCCCTATGTACAATAATATAACTACTATAATACTGCCTCCTATGTACAAGAATATAACTACTATAAAACTGCTCCCTATGTACAAGAATATAACATTCTGCACCCTATGTACAGGAATATAACTACTACCATACAATACTGCTCCCTATGTACAAGAATATAACTACTATAATACTGTCACGCTATGTACAAGAATATAACTACTCTAATACTGCCCTTTATGTACAAGAATATAACTACTATAATACTGTTCCTATGTACAAGAATATAACTACTATAATACTGCCCCCTATGTACAATTATATAACTACTATAATACTGCCTCCTATGTACAAGAATATAACTACTATATTACTGCCCCCTATGTACAAGAATATAACTACTATAATACTGCCCCCTATGTACAGCAATATAACTACTATAATACACCTCCTATGTACAAGAATGTAACTACTATAATACTGCCCACTATGTACAAGAATATAACTACTATAATACTGCCCCTATGTACAAGAATATAACTACTATAATACTGCCCCCTATGTACAGGAATATAACTACTATAATACTGCCCTCTATGTACAAGAATATAACTACTATAACACTACCTCCTATGTAATACTGCCCCCTACGCAGAGGCGTAACTAGGAGAGGCTGGGCCCCATAGCAGATTTTTGCATGTCCTCACCTCCCTCCCCTTAAAAAAATAAATATATACATATTTGAACACTCATCTATATACACACGCTTTTTATACACTTTTACATGCATGCATACATGTATACATTCATACTCACACATTTACGTATTCATATATACATTTATACATTCACAAATAGAGTACATACAAATTCATACAGTATGTATACAATATATAAACTTATTATATACACTTAAACATACATAGTATATACACATCCAATTCTACACATATTTTATATAGTACATACACATTTTTATATACATCATATACTTAGATATTCAATATATACCCACTATATATACACACATACATGCAGTATAAAGACACTGTATACACACTTAGGGGCACATTATATCCTGGCGCTAACCCCGCACCAGCCCACTAAATGGCAGCGCACTGCCCATGCACTGGAAATGGCACATCAATCACAGCTTGTACGGGTGTATAATAAATAACGATAACTGTGTCCCATACTGTGCATACATATAGAATATAGACATCATGCACACATACAGTACATACACTATATACGCACCATATATATATATATATATATATATATATATATTTTACACACATACACTTTATACAGCATATACACATACAAAAATACAAACATCATAAACACAGCATATGAAAAGTCGCCAGCAGCAGCGAGTGCGGGGGCGTGAGGCGGGCTGAGGGGTGGTGAATGGGAGAGGGGGGCTGGAGAGATGGGCCTGGAGTCCTCGCGCGTGATAGCCGGGTGAACGGGAGAGGGGGGCTGGAAAGGCTGGCTGCGCGGCTGCTCACGGGCGGGCTTCCCGCGGTGGGCAGACCGGAGAGGCGGGCCACAGATGGAAGAGGCAGGCCACAAGTACTAGCATACAGAGCTGTCGGGGTGGTGCCAAATTAAGAAGCGCAAAAAAGGTGGGCCATTTTGAGGCGGCTGTTGTGGTGCTGGTGACGGCACTGCCGTTGGCATCAGTGCCTCCGTAAGTACTGTGGAGCTTCCTTATTCATATTAGGTAGACGCGGGCCTTCCCCAGCCCCGGTCGCGGTCGCAGGGTGTTACGCCACTGATCAAAACCCAGCATGAAAAACCTGGGACATTTACTCATACATCCAGGCACTGGGACCGTGGCAATGCTCTTATATTTGTTATCCATGGCCTCCTTCCTTCTAAAATCCAGTTAAAACTATGCTAATGAACAAGTCCTCTGTCTTGTAGCTGGACAAGTTGTTACACTCTGAAGAAGAATGTCCTCCCTCTCTATGTATGCTCATCACTGCTGAGGTTACAGGAAGTTCTGAGGATGTACCTGTAAGGCTACAGCACAAAGGGGCTTTGGTAAAAACCCCCTACCAGAGCCCTTCTGGGTCATTAGCATCTATGGTTTTCAAAATGAGATGGCAAAACACCTGGTTTCCCAGCATACTCTTGACTTGGCTGCTATGGAACTCCGTGGTGTGCAAAAATGTGCATGCTGATTTTTTTGGTGGAATAGGTCTCTATGGCTCATATATTACTTGTAACAACCATTTCATCCTCTGAATGCCGTCCCCATATGATCTTTTGCCATTCTACCTACCATGTTTTTCTTGTATTGCACTTATCTGTTGAAATGAAATATTTAAAAATATATTTTTAATTGTAATTCTCCAATAAAGTGTAATCGTTGGAAGCTTTCCAGTCATTTACAATTAGCACTGCATGATACTTTATATTTACCTGTGCATCTGTCAATGGGCTGACTGTGAAGTTGCATGATTTTTTTTAAGCTGTCCATTGTATGTTAGTTTGCTCCTGCTGTAGAAAAGAACAAATCCGATTATAATAACCTATGATTTTTGCACTTTGTTAGCACCTTACAACATGCTGTTATGTAAAATAACTCTTTAAAAAAATAATTATTTCATATATGCATTTTGTAATGTTGTCTCATGGAATATAAAAATAGATATAGAATATAAAAATGAATCGGATATTTAAATGCATGATACATTTTCTTTCAAGGATTGCAAATACCTGTACTGTTTTAATAAGTAGGAAAGGTTTATGTAAAGAAGAGATAGGATTCTTTTCCCTTAGATTAATACATTATCAATGTTAGGGTTAGTAGCTGTAACGGTCCACAGACAACAAAACTAAAGTCTCTATGGGAAGAGTCCATGAGGAGGAGTCTGTGGACCAGTGGACCCTCTAAATCTAAGTGGCCCCTAGTCTTCCTGTGGTGGGGTGCCACCAGGTCATTCCACGGGTGCGACTAGACCAGAGGTGGCAGGGAGAGAAACAGGGGTAGTAGGACACAGTCCAAACCTGAGATGACAGCAGGAACACGGCTTGGAAGGATGAGCTGGTATATGACCCAGGTGGACAGGAACAGACAGATCCTTGAAGGAACACAGGAGACACAGAGGCGTCTGGAAACACTGAAGACACACTGAAGACACGGAGGAATCTGGAAATGCTGAAGACACACTGAAGAAACTGAGTTGTCTGGAAACGCTGAAGTCACACTGAAGACACGGAGGCGCCTAGAAATGCTGTAGACAAACTGGAGCATATGGGAACGCTGAAGACACTCAAGAGTGTACAGGAACGCTGGAAACTATCTTACGCCAGTACAGGAACAGCTTAGGGAAACTTGGTGTGGAAACCACGGAAGTCCCTTTAGGCACAGAAGATAGGGATTTCACAGATAGGGATTTTAACAGTAATAATTCCGAACTGAAGATCCGGCGAGGCAGGAAGGGAGGTGCTGGATTATAAGGGTGAGGCCAGATTAACGAGCTCCAATCAGGAGGGGGCTGGCCCTTTAAGGCTAGGAGAGCCACAATTCTGCAGCTTATCGCAAGCCATTACTACCAGATTTGGAAAGGTAACTGGGTGGGTAGCAGCTTAGACGTCAGGAGCTTTAACTACTTGTTATGGACGCACCCTTGATCCTTTGTTGCGGATCGCGGCACACCCATGCACACCGTTTCTGTCCACCTTGGTTGTGTGCCGCTCCTCCGTCTTGCCTGCCTTGAGTTCCATCTATCCCTTTCAAGACTTATTCCTGCTGTCCCCGCTAGTTCAGGACTGTGTCCTACTACCCAACAACTACCTTACACTCCCCCCGTTGTTCCCCTGCTGCCACCATCGGTCCTCATGTCTGTCGCACCCTTTGGATTATCTGGTGGTGCACCCCCCGGCAAGCAAGAACCTCCACCCCGCTTTGCGCGCCTTGGTGAAGACCATTGCGCACTACTTAGACTCTGGTCCCGGTTGTCGGCTAGTACCATCTACTCCTCCCTGGTCCAAAGGGTCTACGTGGTCCACAGAACCCTGCCTCCCGGACCCTTTCCACAGCTTGTTTCTCGTTGTCTGTGGACCTTACAGCAGGTATCGGCTTGTGGACCCCCGCCCAGGATCAGGGCTCTCTGGCCCAAGGATTCTCATCAGTTTGCTGGCGTTTTTTTTAACGTGAGTGGTTGCCCAGCCAGTCCCGCCTGCTCACTTTCTCGGGGAAGAACAACTCTGGCAGGTTGCCTCCACGCTACAATGTTTTGATACACTCATCAAACTTTGAGGTGGGCTGTCCACATTCCCCGCCTCGCTTGCTCCAGCTTTTCCAAAAGCCACTTCAGTCTCTTCCTGGCTTTCTAGAGCTGCCTCCATCATGACGGCTTCCAACGTTCATCCGGCCATTTCAAGAGCCGCTTTCATAACCACTCCGTCTGCTGCTATTCCAGAGCATCATCCTGTGTCCAGAGGCCATCTTCCCTGCTAAATCCACTCTTCCGCTTCCAGCTTCATCTCCATCAGAGCCATTCCTCCGCCTTTCCCCCTACACAGTCACAGCAGAAAGTGCCGTAAAGTTGACAGGCCAACACAGCCAAGGGAATTTTCAGACGTCTCCAGCAAACCTCTGTGCCTGTACAATTCCAGCTCCAGGTCTAGGAGACACCGACACCCTTGGGGTCCTGGTGTAGACTTCCCCTCGTATGTCTGCTGTTTCTCCACATCTGTCGGTGCCCTGTTCTCCTCCTTTCCCTTCACCATGAAGAATTGAGGAGATGGAAGACGAGCGTAGAAGATAAGGGGCCATAATGGGGGGGTCCTTTCCGCGGATCCCAGCACACCTTTGCCCCCTCATGTGTGCAGCGACCCCGCTCCGGTCCGGCGACTCTCCACGAGCCTGCTGCCTCCAAATCCGACTAACCATCCGCTCCACTCCTAGGGTGCTCGCACGCTGCTACGAGCTCCAATCAGGAGGGGGCTGGCCCTTTAAGGCTAGGAGAGCCGGCGTGCACGCACCCAAGGAGCGGGAGCGGATGGTCTAGTCGATTGGGAAGCAGGCTCGTGGAGAGTTTAGTCCGGGCCCGGGGGTCGCTGCACACACTGAGGGGCAAAGGTGTGTCTGTGATCCGCGACAAGGACCCCCCCCATTTATGGCCCCTCATCTTCTCCTGCCTCTTCTTCCGTCTCCTCCAATTCTTCATGGTGAAGGGAAGGAGGAGAACAGGGACCGACAGATGTGGAGACACAGCATACATACTGAGGGAAGTCTCACCCAGGACCCCAAGGTGTCGGTGTCTCCTAGACCTGGAGCTGACATTGTACAGGCAGAGGTTTTGCTGGAGACGTCTGAAACGTCCCTTGGCCTTG